>CABFOW010001623.1:0-49482 GCA_902141385.1 Timema californicum
AAAAATTGTTTTATTGGACAATTCTTTGTATTATTTTATTCTAATCTAATAAATCTAGTTACCACTATCACAACATGCAATTCAATAAGTCAGGTTTTTTTCATTTGAATATTAATTTGTAATGTAGCCTTTGTTTACCCTATAAGTTGATAATCTAACTTTACATTATTCCCCTATGTACTTAAGATAAGGTCATAGTGGAATCTGTCAAGGTAAGACTGCTACCGTTCAGAGTATAAAAAGTAAATAACAGCTAAAAATGGTAATATTTGAACACAAATTGAGTATTTTACACAGAATTTTTTTATCAACTGAAGCCAAAGCTGATAATTTTCAAATCATCATAAAGCATTGGTAGGTAACCTGTGTTTCTCTTTGAGCCCGACTATCAAGCGTAATGTTACCTGTTTCTCTTTGCATCTGACTCTCAAGAGTAATTTTACCTGTGTTTCTCTTTGACTCTGTCTCTGAACAATTGTTTGTCGAACTTGTCTTCTTCTCTCAGCACCAATTTGGCGGCAACTACATCTAGTCCAGCTTCCTCTGACATTTCATACTGTCGAGCCAATTCAGACAACTTGTCCTTTCCCTTGTTGACCACCGCCTGCAACACACCCAACTTTGTACTAGCTCAATATTGTTTAGTTACCTTATTACCTCTTTGGGAATCTTACCTCCAACTTGCAATAACTTTACCTATTTTCTGTTTATCAATATTCAAACTGGGGAAAACATCAGGCGTGAACGAACTAACTGTGGAAATAATAAGAACCGCAGGAAAAGCAGGGTGCTGAGAGTGACATGGAAGAACAGGGTGCCAGAAGACTGGAAGAGGTGTATTGATTAAATGGGAATTACGCTGATGTGCCACTGTAAAAAAAATATATGAAAAGATACTGGAAAAGAGAATAAGAAAGAAAATAAAAGGAAAGTGGAGAGGGGAATAGCATGGATTTATGGAAAAGTATACAATTTACTTGCTATTCGCTATACAACTGCTCTTGGAAAGAAGTATGAATTTAGGAAAGACTTGTTAGTGGTATTTATGGATTAAAATAGTATAGATAGAGCAGAATGAAGGGGAAAGAGGATATTTAATGAGAGGGAAGAGTATATATGAGGATAGCAGGTATTTTGTTAGGACGGAGTGGTTACAAATAAAAATGGAGTGAAGTAGGAGAGTGCCTTCTCACCACTACTATTTGTTATGGAAATGGTCACGAATAGAGTGGTAAGGAAACTGGAAGAGGAAGTAAAGGAACTATGAGAATTGAATGAGGAAGTGAAAGAGTGTGGAATGGAATTTAACAGGNATTTATCAGGTAAAGTGTGAAGTGATGGTAATGACAGGGAAGAGGGTAAGGTCTAATAGAGCTACAATGTTGGATGGAGTAGAGATGAGAAAAGTACAGAACGTAAAATATCTTGGAAGTGTGATTGAGGAGAAAGGTGGAAGTAGAGAGGATCTAATGAGAAGAGGACAGCAGGGGAAGTTGTTCTATATGAGTGTGTGTCTTCTAAGGAGAAGAGAAATCCTCTTGAAGTGTATGGAAATGTTGTACAGGGCGTACTTTGTACCTAATGTCACATACTATGTAGCAGAAACATGGACAATGACTGTAGAAACAACAGGAAAGTGGAGTCCTTGGGAATGAAGTTTGTGAGTAGCATGTTAGCTATCACAAGGAGAAACAAGATTAGGAATAAAACCGGGGAAAGAGTTGGGGTACAAGAGATAGTAGAGGAAGCAAGGGTGAGATGGTATGGTCATGTAATGAGGATAGTAGAGGAGAGAATACTAAGGAGAATTATGGAACTGAAGTATAGAGGAAGAAGATAAGTGAGACAGAGAAAGAGATGGGAGGAGTAGATAACAGAAGAAAGTGTGCAAGGGAGAGGAGAGGAATGGAAGCAATTAAAAAGAGAAAGAATTGTAGAAGGATAGAGGAAGATGGAGGCATTTGACTGAACTGACCCAACCACAGACTGGAAACAGTTAATGATGAAGATGAGCAAATCCAACCTTTTAATTGCAAATGCTAAATGGAACGATGCCAATACCTGACCCTCCTCATCATACAATGTTTTACGATTGGCTATGATTTTTTTCTTGAGAATCTTCTATGTTGTTAGCTCATGGTCCCAGCGCTTCACACAAAGAATGTCCTCTTCACTGCTGCTATCTACAACCCAAATAGCGGTAAACCTTCTATCTTGAGTAATATGCTTATCTAAGAATGTAACAGTTTGAAGAATGTGACCTTGAACACTTTTATATGAAATCTATTTTCTTTAATAACAATATAAATGTTATTTAGTATTATTTGAATGTTTGTTATTAGTATTCCGAGGTAAAGTTACCTGCAGTGCTGTCCTTGTCGGTAACTACCGGCAGCTGCTCTCGCTTCTTGTCCAGGCTCCGTAGAAATCTGATCCGAGGAGGAAGGGCTAGGCCCAGGGACCTTAAAACATATTAACACGAGAGAGTAACAAGCTATAGTTGCATATCCCAAGTCATGAGGCTTGCCCACTTACTCCCCCTACTTTGGTCTAGACAGGAAATAATAATTATCACCCACTATCGCTCGTGAAGAACCGGAAGTCGGTAAAGGTAGATACGCAGAAAACACATATGTGTACTGTAGGACTTGATACTCTTTCCTCAACAAGTATGTGCGCTATAGCAGTAGTGCACAATTTGGGGTCCCAAGCTATCAAGGGATTATCTAAATTTGTTTATGTATGACAAAGCGTATACGTGAAAACCTAGTAAGGTAAGATGCAGCCTTTGTAATCCTGTCAGTGAATGTTGTGTACAATTAAATAACTTTGGCTATATACATTTGACAGCCTTAGAAACATATAGAGTGTAAATAAATTCACTGTAAACGTAAGGTGTAAAAGGATAAGGCGTAAGTAGGAGGGAAATGTTTAGTTTATTTACATGTTGGCATGGGGCCTTCTAAATAAAGTAATACTTCAGTGGGACACTGTTGCGCACCACTACACCATAGGACTGGTACCCAGTTCCTAGAGTCTGTATGAATGGGCCTGGAACATTCTTTCTAGTTCATAGTATTCCAGATAGTGAGCAGTGACACACCAATTCTTACTAGATAGTTCGGCAAAGCTTTGAAAAGTCGAAGTCGTAGTCGAAGGTCAAATCTCCTTCAGTTTCGACTTCGACATCTACAATAGCTATCACATATTCGCAAAACTTCGAAGGAAGGATAAATCTTGGATAAATTATCAAACTATTTAATTATGTCTTACTAAATATTACATTTTTCAATATTTAATAATTTTAAAACCGTTACTAAACAGAATTTTAACACCGACTAGTAATCTAACTACCATAACGTAAGCATGGATCAAAAGCGGGTAGGTAAATATTAATATATTATATTCACTATCTCCAACATAATTTTGTAAGAAATAAAGATACCTATAATGAAATAACATCATGGTCGCTGGCATGAAGCAGAGAAAGCACTTTAGTTGTGATATCATCCCAGCTCACGTCTAGTGTTTAGTCCTTAATATTCTCTCTCTTTGGAATTATCTTTGATACATTTACAAGTGCATTTTGATACAGAAGTTTTTCACAGCTTCTTTGCGTTTTCTTTATTATTCAAAATGACTGATATGGGAAGTGGGAAATGAAAACAGAATTTAATTTATAATTATTATTATCAGAGACATGTAAATAAAAGAACATCCATATGTAAAGTTTGCAAAATAATATAAGTTACACAATGTAAGTAAAAATTAAAACTTTATTAATAATTTACAAAGCTTATCAGTAAGACTGTGTGCATTAATTATTAATATAGTCCTTAGGACACAAATAAGGAAATTTTCCTGGTCCTTGTTACTAACAAACTCTAGAAAAATAGTTAATTTAATAATTAAAAGTAGCATTAAGTGACAACAACAAAAATCCTAGTAGCTTCAACGTTGACTTTTCTTCGCAAGTTTCAATATTCGCTTCACATTTAAAAAGTGACCTTTGCACACCCTTAATTCAAAGCAAACTCGAATCAAAATTGGGAATATTCTCAAAATGTAGAGTATTTTAAATATTTTTTGTTATTTTTTTTCATACTTGATAACACATTATATTGTAGTTTTATAAATAGCTGTATGCCCTAAAATGAATGGGAAAATGCTTAGTTGCACATTTGTTTGTAATATTTAGTTTATTCTGATAAATCAAGTTATTATCACAAGCTATAATTCAATTATTTCAGATTTTTACCGCAAGAACATTAATTTGTGTCTACATTACGGCTCAGAATGGCAATAATTAACTGTAAAATGAGTATCTAAACCATGATGGTGAAACTTTTGCAACCAGTTTGCCACTTGAGGACTATCTGAATTTTGAACTAATTTAGTGTGCCACTTCTCATTTAGATTTTTTATGAGTATTTAAAAATCAAAACTTGTTGACTAGGCCCATTAAGAAATGTAATTAATAACTCATATCAAATTGTCAAATTGGGGAAACCAACTTGAAGCCAATATTTGAAGCCAAGTCGAAGTTTCGAAGCTTTGCATACCTCTACTAGTTTACCTCAATGTCTATTTTGTACCCCTACCATCATCGTCTTGTTTCAGGCACCACCTTATCCTCGATACTCACTTGGAGTAGGCGTCCGTATCTAGGGCACCAACATCGAACACCTGCTTGTTCTTCATGAGGAACACTGACTTGGCGTAGGTCACAAATGCCCGCTGGGCTGATGCCTTTAGGTTGGGGTCCCTTGCTAGAAGTGCTTCCATCTTGCGCACTGGGTTCTGGAGTTTATTGGGGTTGATCCTGAGGGAACACAACAATTTGGGCGGGGCAAATTTTCACAACATACAAACAAGTAGACATGATTATTGAAATCATTACAATAATAAACATAGTTTATGTGCAACTAATATTTTCAAACATATAAACTGTCGTGGGAACTAGAATTGATGAAAATACGGAGTTTGACCCAAGACTAGAACAACCAGCAGAGTGAATACTATCTAGTATCAGCCTTAAGACAATCTTACTTGATCTTGGTGATGGGTATTTTGCTATCGGACATCTGCTCCACCATTCCCTCTTCTTCTGAAGGCAGTAGCACCAGAAGACTCTCCCCACCAAGTTGGTACCTGGCCGTACGTCCAACCCTGTGAATGTAGGTGTGAGCGTCCTCTGGACAATCCAACTGGACCACCCAGTCAACAGCTGGGAAGTCTGTAACAAACAGGAACTATAGACAATCCAAGTGAACCACTTAGTCAACCGCTGGGAAGTCTATAACAGACAGCAACTATGGACAATCCAACTGGAACACCCAGTCAACCGCTGGGAAGTCTGTAACAGACAGCAACTATGGACAAATCCAACTGGAACACCCAGTAAACCGCTGGGAAATCTGTAACAGACAACAACTATGGACAATCCAACTGGAACACCCAGTAAACCGCTGGGAAATCTGTAACAGACAGCAACTATGGACAATCCAACTGGAACACCCAGTCAACTGCTGGGAAGTCTGTAACAGACAGCAACTATGGACAATCCAACTGGAACACCCAGTAAACCGCTGGGAAGTCTAACAGATTGCAACTATGGACAATCCAACTGGAAACACCCAGTAAACCGCTGGGAAGTCTAACAGATCGCAACTATGGACAAGCTATGTGAACCACCCAGTCAACCGCTAGGAAGTCTAACAGATCGCAACTATGGACAAGCTATGAGAACCACACTGTTAAGAAGTGGTCATATCCCTCCATAATCAGCCAGTAATAGAAATATTGTTTATGTGTGTTGGCGCGGTAGGATACTTTGGTCTGTTGTGAAGCCACACCACGCTTTTCATCCTCCCACAAAATATGTTTTAAACTTGCACTTGATAGGGCCAAGGGCCTTAAGTTGTTATATATTTACAAATTTTATAATTACATTACCAAATGATTTCCTATGAGTTTATACACTTCAATACTAGGATAAATCTAAGATAGATTACAAAAACAAGATATTTCTTTGCTAAAGATAATATGCTTCATAATATGTAACACTTCACCAGTTTCTTCCCCTAATTATAAGTGTTTATTTTGAAGTAAGAGTCGGTACTTTTAAACTAACTTAAGACTCCATCGAAAATTGTTTACAGCTCAACTACACAGCCCTACTTTCCCCATCACAGATATTCGCACAATGACACACTCAAAAGAGTCATATCGCTCACCTTTTGGATGTTTTCTGAAAGAGCTTTACATTTATTCTCAGAACTCTCAATAGAGCTAAGATCGTGAGCAAGTAATCAACCCTTCTGCTCCTACTATTGAAAGAACGACCTAACACCATCTACCAACCTCATTGATTAAGAATGTTTCCTACCAGGTGCTTCATACTAGCAGCGGAGACATTTTAGTTGGATTTTAGCTAATACAAATTCAGTTATTTACTTTTTAATTGTTTGGTTGTATCATTTACATTAATTTACTTTAATGCATCAATAATATTATTTCATTTATTTTGGGTACAGCCTGTATGGGTATAGAGATAAACATATATATGTATTTATGTTAGTAATAAAATGGGAGTGGAATATTGAGCGCAGACTGTATAAAGCTTGATTGACACGTTAGCAAAATCTGTGCAGTAACTCACACCCTTTAAGTTGATCCATGATGCAATGCAACACTAACTTACAGCCGATTTTCAACATATTTTATTTTCTAGTAGATAAACATAATATATTTTAGATCATTCTACCGATGAATGTTTTCAAATTATAACGCTGTGATGTGGCACAATTTAATACATCGATACACACAATTTACATTAACAGGTTATTACAAATCTCCTAACAACGGCCAACGAAGCTGTCTGCTTACTATTAGCTACACAGCGCATGTGCTGTCATGTGCACATGCACACTAATTTTAGATGGTTGGTTTTAGATTTGATTGGTTTTCCCGAGCTGAAGATCTCAGACAGAGTGGACAAAGTAGAGACAAGTTGAACTTTAGCGGAACAGCTTGTGTTGATGAGGTGGAAGGAAATCTTGTGATTCGCTTGGAGCTCCTTATGTGACCACATTTTTGTCCTGCGCTAGTTTTTTTGGCGAACGCGTGAATCCACAATAAGCCAATGGTATAGAGCCATGATGATGAGTGTAGTGGCAGCATGAAAGATCAACTCACAAAGCAAGAGTTGCTTGCTCACAGCTCTAGCTCTCGAACGCTCCATCCCTACTACGACCATATTTAAATCAATGACAGAAATTGATGAGGATTTTTTATTTTATTTCTTAAATTGACAACCAGTTATAAGGGTGTGCAAGTAAATAAGGTAATAACATTTGAGAGAACCCAACCAACATATTGGTGATAAAGAACACAATTAAACCTGTTCAATGTTCACCTACCAAGACCTCGGGCGGCAATATCCGTCGCAAACAATACAGCGTTAGATTTGCGACAGAATGACTCATAAATGGCCATCCTGCGCAGTTGGTGGAGACTGCCATATAGCGCCAACAGGGTTGAGCCTGGACGCAGTCTGCAGAACATCTCATAGTGATATTTAACCTGGAACAACAATCTAAACATTACAAAGTAATTACTGTAATAAATAAAATTATAGAATATTAGGAAAATGGTAGAGCACAAATAAAAGTAAAAACAATAATACATATTTACACACAGTTAAATACTTCGATGCTATTTTAACATCTTCCTCAGGAAGGATAAGATAGGATTTTCCTAAAATTCTATCATTTTAGGTCAGTGCAAAATTGTTTGCTCAATGCACTTTTTTCATACATATAAAGTAATTACCGTGAATAGTTTGATGCTGAAAATATAATTTTAGTATAATTCCTGTTCAAAGTTGTTTGGCTAGTGGTCTTACGGATAAGGAAAGTTATATTTATAAGACGTGTATGAGAATTTGTGTGGAGGGAGAGTGAAAAGCTATTTTGGAAAAACCACCCTCAGTACACCCAACTGGGATTTGAACCTCACTCTCCCCGTCATCGGCAGTCTGTTCTACTGTGAGAGTAGCGCGTTAAACAATTCGGCCATGGAAGCAGGTAACGTTTACTTAACTTAACAACTGTCCAGGGAATAACTTTTCGAGAGCAGCACTACCTATGGTCAATACCATCGCTTAGGTCCGGGTGGTCTAATGTTTTCCATCCTAACCACCAAAACTCATTTTCTTAAATGAAGGGTATCACATGTTCTAGCTAACCAATCATGTTGCGAGCAATGTCAAGAGGGCTATTTAGTACTTCATTTGTTATATTATGATATACAAATGATTCCTTTGGTATAGTTTGGCCCAGTCTCGCCAAGTCTAAAGCTTCATAGCCTCTTGCTACCCTTTATTGAACTGTATATCCAGTAAAACTTGTTTTTAAAATAGTCAAAATCCATTTTCTTGTGTTTTTCTCAAGTTTTGACATTGCATGAATCCTGATCACAATTTAGTTTCTTTACATAAAGTAAGGTTATGTGGAATAGAGCAATAGGCTAAATCATGGTTTAAATTAGGAGGAACAGCCAGCACACTGGGGTTTTTACATAAAGTAAACGTTAAGTTTATCGAGATCCTGAATTCCTGGCTCTGACATCTGTTTTGCTCATTAACCTTGCATAGGTACTCCCTCGTTCTTACAAACACTTCTGATGATTGGCCCAACATTAATTATTGAAACGTCTTCCTGCTTAGTACTATATTTGTATTATCACCTGCTTAGCACAGTGCCGCTCACCTGCTTGCAAGTGGCCATGAAGACCAGGATTTTCTGCTTGAGATGCATCTTGATGAAGGACCACAGCACTGAGAGTTTCTCCTCTAAAGCGCACACCACATAGCTCTGCTGCAGACCCTCGGGTGTGCTGTGTTGGGCGTGCTCATGGACCGAGACATACATCGGGTCCTGCAGACTGAGGCGAGCAAGGTCCCGCACTGACCTAGTATTTATCAAACAAGTGATTAACTTCCGCCTCTTGGGAGACACATTGTAACAAGAGATCATGTCTCACCTCTTGGGAAAAACACCGTAACAAGAGATCATGTCCTGACTCCTGGGAGAATCATTGTAACAAGAGACTAATTCCTGACTCCTGGGAGACATATAATCCTATTTAAGGCTTGGACTTGAACACTGACAAGTAGAGTGCTATATTGTGATTAAGCTTGGTTAAACAAAACTGTTGTTAATCAAAATACGAATCAGCAGAGTCTAAACTTACTTGGTCTGTGTAGCTGAGAAGAGCAAGGTCTGTCTTGTAGCAGGCAGATTATCAAGAATACTGTCCACAGTGGTCTTAAATCCCAGGTCAAGGATTCGGTCAGCTTCATCCAGAACTAAAATCTGGAGAAACACACATTTGTTTTAAAACTTGTATAATGCGTATCACTACAGTCCAATAGGAAATTATTATCTACAATATGTTACCTGTATATAGCTACAGTCGAAGTGGGGATTCTCCTCCATATGTTGAAGTAGTCGACCAGGGGTACAGATCAAGATGTTACACTTGTGAATTCGCGTCTTCTCAAATTTTAGGTCTTTACCACCTATAACATATAACAATATATTTACTGTCCTTATTTAATCTAAATGCCGGTACACACAGAACGCTAAGCCAAGCAATGGTACCTCTTTTGCCTCCAAAAGTCAACATTGTTTCTTTCTGGTCTATTCCAGTGAAGTTTAGAAACTATGGCGTTCTCCAAAATATCTTATTCGAGCTCAAATGATAGTACTGAGGAAGAGAAGATGCTGTTTTGGAAGATGAAGATAATTTAGGAGGTGGACAATTGTTCAATTAACGCTTTCATTTTAGTACAATTGCATTTATTAAATGTAAAACCTAAATAGAATATTACTTAAATACACGTGAAAAAAACTGAAAACAAAACTTCAACAACTTCTTTAGTTATTATCACCAAAACAGCACTGGATCTGTTCAACACAGAGCCCAAGCTGCATTATGCGCATGTGAAACGTAAGATGGCTCAAGATGGAAGATGGAAAAATTGCCCGGTCACTAATCGGAAAAAACATAGCGGGGCGTAGCTTAGCTTTTTGTGTGAACCAACACATTCAAATATATGGTCCGCTATTTTTCTAAACAGCTAGCAGAGCAAATCTTAGCTTAGCGTTCTGTGTGTAGCGACCTTAAGAATCAGTTTTAGCAATCTGAGAAAAAAAAAGTTTTATTTTGTTTTCAGTGATTTAAGATATAATATTTTCAATGTGTAACAATGTCCAATCTGTGCATGTGTCAGCAGCCTATATACTATTGTATATCACTGTCCAATCATTGTATCAGTTAGCAGCCTTTATATATCATTGTAGCGTGGTTGTTCACAGTTCCAGTTCACATGAGTTGATGCATATTTATGATACACAATGGATCAGGTTGATCATATCTAACCAATGAGCAGAGCGGCTGAGAAGTCGTGGTGCGTTCCAACCAGCTTTAGAGTTTCAAAGATCTGATAGGCCAGCTCTCGTGTGGGTGTTATGACAAGAGCCCCAATTCCTGCACATCTATCCCATTGCTTGATATACAGTCGCTCCAGCAGCTGTCAACAATCAAAGAATGATATAACTACATGATATACAACCGTCTACATTCCCAGGACGATAAAACCACTTAATATACAGCTGTCAATATTCACAGGATGATATAGCTAGATAAATGATATATTGACAAAATACAGAGGATTGGACCTATATTTAAATGATATACAGCTGTCAACATTCACAGGTTGTTTGTTGTTGTTATTATTACCATTATTATCATTATCATCATCATGTCTTACTACCCGTTCGGGTTATACACACTTACGCTAATGTGTAATGGTAGGGTGATTGTGAGATGAAATGGAGGACCTACAGTTTAACGTGGAATCCGAACCACGGTGGAGGCCTGGCATTCCTCACATTCACAAGTTGTGATTAATATACATCTTGTCAGAAGTGAAGGAAGGGTTTGGCAATCGGATAGATCTGTGCCGGGATCGAGGTTTGAACCCTGGACGCCAGTATAGAAGTCAGACACCTTACCCCTAGACCACCAGGTCACTGATATAGCCAAATGATATACAACTGTCAACGTTCACAGAGCGATATAGCTCAATGATGTACAACCACCAACATTTAAAGGATAAGATAGCTACTTGATGTACTGAGATGAGTTCTAGTCTAACAGTACTGAGACTAGTTCTAGTCCTGCGGTTCTAAGTAAGACTAGTCAGCAGTACCGGGACAAGGAAGGCCAAGGTCTTGCCGCTGCCAGTTTTAGCTGCTCCCAGGATATCACAGCCTCTCAAACTCAGCCCGATACTCTCCCTCTGTATGTCAGTGAGTTCCTTGTAGTTGCAGGCACTCAGCCCTTTCAGAGTTGGTTCTGACAAAGGTAGGTCCTTGAACAGCTTCACAGAGCTAATGTTGATCTACAACATGTGTTACAATACTTCATTAGTAATCAAGATGGTTTTAAATTGGTACAGAGCCAGGTGTGATAAACTGAAACTAGGCTAGGCTTGCAATGAAATGTTATTGGTGTAGAAATGTCGGCGAATACAAACTAGAGAGGCTTTCTACAGCCGAGATACGCTACAACCATTCACAGCAAATATGATAGCTTGGTTATTTAATCCATTATGATATGCGCATCTGTACAGTTGTCATTGTACTGTTTGTTGGTAGCGTAAAGTCCTCACAAATCAAAGGTGACTGTGTTATCTGAGAGCTAATGATATTAATTGATCACTCATATTTAGCTGACAATTTCCACACATCCATCACAGACTCTGACTTAAAATATGAGTGATGAATGACCCTGGGCACGGTAAGACTCCTGGATAAATTAGTGGTAAGAACATTTGCATACTAAGCCAAAGGTCCCAGGCTCAATTCCTGTGTCCAGGTGTAATTTTTTCAAATTAAAGAATATGGTATTTGAAGTAAGCTTAATCGAATTGTATATTGTGATAGTAAGCAAATTTATTCATGAAATTAGAAGAAAATATTACAAACAATTAGCGAAATGAGCAATTTTTTTTTCTAAATTATCTTAAAGAATTATGATAATTATGACTGTAGCCTACTTTTCCTCTGTTCGTTTGCTGGCGATTGTACTTATCCCCTTCACTATGTCCCTCTTAGGTAGCAGTCTCTCAATATAAATATAAAGGTAGTGGAGTTAGCTATTAGTCATTATCTTATATAATTAATCTACAATCATAACCCACAAACATTGTGTTTGTTATATATTTCTATAAGGAGTGTCTACAATTAAATACAAGATTACCAGATTATTAATTGTCATCTCAATTCTTTCCAAGCACAGAGCCTTACTACCCATTTGGGTTACATGCATGTACTAATCATGCTTATGTGTCACTTAGTGATAAAGGTTTAGTTTAGAGAAACTGTACCCACATATTTGTGGAAGAACCATGGAAAACCATTTAAGAAAAAACACCCTCACTACACCTAACCAGGATTAAAATTCGTATTTCCCCATCATTGGCAGTTTAGTCTATTGCAAGAGTGACACTTTTAGCTATGTGGGCACCAAAACGGCTATTTTGGATTTGTTGTTGATTAATAAAAATTCAATAGAAAAAATTTACATATACTATATAGGTTATGATTTAATGGCCTAGTGAGTAAATAACTATTATGACGTTAAAACATATAAAATAACTTAACTTTTAGAAAATATGGTCACAAACTATTTCCACATCCACCAAGACCAAGTAACTGTTTGTTCTAGTCAATTACAGTGTTGTACAGAATTCCGCCCTCTTTGTGTACAATCCCCTTGCCGCCACCCGATATTTTTCCTGTCATAGTTGCAGCTTTATTAAACCAGAGTGCTCGGATGTGGCCGTATAGAGAGCGTATTGGTCTTCACCAATACCTCTATCACTGATATAATAAATCTGTGCTAGTTGCTATTTATGCTAACTAGCGGTGAAAAAAATAAGTCAGTTATTTCATGTCTATCTGTACCTGAATGAGCGTAGATAAAATTAATATAAGTACAAAACATAACCTAGAAGTTACTCACTCTTTCATATGCTTCTTGGAGTAAAGATATATTATCATGTTGACGCATTGAGTGTTTTTTCTTGTTTTTGAACAATCTAACCTTATTTTTCTTTCCATTTTTTTTAACATTATTATTATTAATATTTCTTATATCTTCTGAGCTAGTATTGTGCATCATGGAAAAAGCATTTGGCACCAAGTTTAGCACCATAGATTAAGAACAAATAAATCTGAAGCTAAATACGTGCTAGCTCTGGGTTAAAGTTGTGAAAAATGTTTTCAGTTAAAGTGCTGCCACCAATTTATTTTATAGTACTTACATAGTTCAAAGTATAAGTCTCAGTGGCTCAGTAGGTATTTTTAAAAACTAATTTTTACTACTATTAAATATCAATATGTTTGGCTAAATTTTTACTAAAACACACTAAGCCGCATCATGAGCGTATTACATTATATTTAAAGAAAATTAATTCAATGTGTTTTTTCAAACAACTGCGAAAAAATTCACATGAATGAACATGATCATTCTTAACAATTCACTTAACACTAATGTTTTTATAAATCATGTAAAAAGTCATGAAATAACTACTCTAAATAACTCATTTTACAAAGTGGTTCTCAAATTGTGGTCCGCACGTGGGATTACAAGAAAATGAATATGACAATATCGTATTTTATTTATTAAATTGTAGCTGTGTATTTGGTTCATATATTTTTATTTTATTTTGCCATATTTATGGGCTTTGTATTATTTTCTGTTGCCACCCGTAGAGTATTTTTCTGCTAGGCTGTTCATTCTCTGGTTGCCTAGTGACAGATGTGACTTGCTAGTAAATTAATTAGTATCGTTCCTAACTGTCAAATAAGGCTCTTTCTAAGGAAATTGAACTGCGAATTGTGAATATGAACCGAAGGTAGATAGTATATTAAAGTAAGGGGTCTGCGTGTGCATCAAACTATTGAGTAAAAAAAATAATTGAAAACGCCGAATTTTAGGGACTATTTTTATAACTTGTCTGCATATAAATTGTCCACTGAGCCACCGATATAGTTTTTGTTTGGGGAACAGATATAGATAGTAGCACTAATTTAGAAAAAAACACTCTTTTGGTATTAACTATTAACTCTACAATTATTTCAATCCAAGGCCCAAGCTCTGTGTTTTACTTATTTGGAAGTTGTGTGAAATATTAAAAAGGCCAACCCATAGATAATTAGAACAGAAATTCTAGCTGTTTTAATTGCAATTTTAAAGTGAAATTGATTTGATCTGAATCCAAAAAATGGCTTTGACAGGATGTTACAGCCTCATAAAGTGGCTTGTTGTTCTTGTCAACTTTATATTCTGGGTGAGTAAACTATTGTGGTAATTTTATTTGTAGACTATTCACTAAAGTTAAAGAATTGGTTATGTTTGTAACAATAAAACTGTGCTATTGCCACCTACTGATAACTCTCCTTAACTTTATATCTTTTCAACATTATTTCTGAACTCTCAATTGAACCTTCGCTTGGTACCAATACAATTCTCCTTATTCTGGATTTATTCTTAAATGTACAAAACCTACATGTTGTTTAGTCCATTTTACTCAACCATTGATGCTGTGCTTTGGTTCATCTACAATATTGTCTTGTAATTAGCCTCTTCCGTAAATATGTATAATCAGGTTTGCTTGCATATTCAGCCGAGCAACTTATAGTTTAGCAACACAGATGATGGATTTGAATTGTTTGAAACAAATTGTTCACTATAATTAAACCCAAGCTTTAGGGTTGATTAGGCTGCAAGTACTTGCAATAGAATCTTTACTGAACATACAAAATAAAGTGAATCAAGAGGCTACGACATTTGACATTTTAAAGAGTTTGAGAGATGTGAACAAACTATACCAGATAAGTTGTATGCATCCCATAAACAAATAAATTACTAAATATCCCGGTTGACATAGCTCCAAAATGATTGGCTAACCACAACACTTGACACGGTATCCTTCACTTAACATTCACATGTTGCGTGGAAAGTTCTCCCTCAGACAACTTTTAGGTTACGGTAAGTGAATGTTGAATTAACTGCATCGTGATACCCGCTTCGGGGACCACACGGTTTAAGGCACTACTTTCACAATATACTAGATTGCCGAGGACGTGAAGATCGTGGTTCGATCCCGGTCAGGTGTACAGAGGGTGGTTTTCCCATAAATGATTTCCCACTTTTGCAAGACAAATGTGGGTACACATACTCTGAATTCAAGCTTCCTCATACTAACACGTTAGCATAATTAGTAGATAAGCGTATAACCTGACTGGGCAGTAAGACGCGGTGTTAAATTAATTACGGTAACTGCATCTTGATGGCTTGGAATTAAAAATGCAACGAGAGCTGTTACATCAAGGGAACATTAAGTAAATGTTAAGTTAACGTCACTTTGATCATTATCCCAGCATAGCGGGTCACAGTAACATTTTTTTGAAATATATAAGATATTGCATTTAAATTTTGATTTATTACAGTAATAATTACATTAAACTTAGGGGTTTATAAGTGGTCGCGTGCAATAGACTGGACTATCGGGGATAGGGAGATAAAGGTTTGAATCTCATTCGAGTGAACTTAGGGTGGATTCTTCTGAATTATTAATCACACTCCCTCCACATAAATGTGGCTACATTTTCTCTACTATCTTCCTCATTTCTACTCCAATAGCATATACATGCAGAGAGCTTGAGTGAAAACTAAAACTCACACACTAAAATTATCATTATTAAACCACACGCCCACACTGCATAATAATTTTAGTTTTACAAAAGCTAACGGTTTTAAGAGCAGATAGCCCTCATAAGTTGAACTCTTATAGTCTGGTTTGGAGAATAATTCAACTTCACCAAAACAGTTCAACTATTCTGAAACACTGAACATTTATTTGAAGTTTGAGGCCAAAGAGTTGGAAAAATAAAATGATTCAATCCAATCCTTAGCAAAATTTTACCACTCAAATTAGCACTGCATTTTAAAAATGATGATTTTATTCACATTTGAAACAAAATATATAAATAAGCTAGTAATTAAACTTTTGATCTGTACATAATAATAAGTTGAAAGCCGCATTTTCCCAACTAATCCTCACTTCCTGAACCAAAATATGGTATTTTGTTCAGTTGGCAGGCCTGGCTGTCCTCA
Organism: Timema californicum; assembly: GCA_902141385.1. NCBI lineage: Eukaryota > Metazoa > Arthropoda > Insecta > Phasmatodea > Timematidae > Timema > Timema californicum. The sequence continues at coordinate 16,255 of CABFOW010001623.1, forward strand.
TCCTCTCCGTGTGGATGTTGACGGACCCAACATTCTATCTAAGTATGGCTCAAGACGAGTCTAGCTACAACACTGGATTGTACATCCTACTTGCCACCAGTATACTCATGTTCGTGGTGGCTTTCCTGGGGTGCTGCGGGGCCTACAAGGAGTCCCCATGCATGTTGGTCTCCGTAAGTAGCTTAAATACCTTTGTAGGATGTGTCCTTTGGGTAGTCTTTCCTTCCTAGGATGTGTCCTGTGGGTAGTCTTACCTTCCTAGGATGTGTCCTGTGGGTAGTCTTACCTTCCTAGGATGTGTCCTGTGGGTAGTCTTCTTGTGGGTAGCATTGATGTGTCCTGTGTCAATAACCAGCAATAAAATACTGGCTGTGACAATCACATAAGAGGGTGTGAGACTAGTTTATTCTTTAAAAATATATTGATGAATTTTCTTTCTTCCTGCTATTGGGGTATTCGACATTAATATTTTGTTGCTTTGAAACAGTTCTTCTGTTTTCTTCTGATCATCGTGGTGGCCGAGATTGCTGCCGGTGCTTGGGGCTACAACAACAGAGCGCCCTTGGAAGACACTCTACGGGAGAGCATCACCACAACGGTCAAGGAGGAGTATGGGACGGTACAGACTCGCACTGTCACCTTTGACGCCATTCAGAAGGGAGTGAGTATTAGAAGCCTTCCTTCTGGTATTGACACAATTTCACACTCTTGTGGTTAACAACGCTGACATGTTTATTGGTTACAGCTGAAATGTTGTGGAGCTAATGGCCCCAACGATTGGTCTGGCAGCCGGTACAATAATGCTGACAAGACGGGGATTGATCTGACATTCAAATCCTTAGTGCAAATGTACCGTATACCGGCTAGCTGCTGTACCGTAGCCGAGAGCTCTGTTGCTTGTGTTGCTGGACAGGAAGTAGGGACTGGAGCATCAATCTCTGGAATCATGTACTCACAGGTGAGTCTCATCATGTGCTGACAGGGAAGCTATACCGTTCTGCTCACCATTATTAGACTATGAACTGAAAATGGTCTGCTCACCAAACTAAACAAGTCTTTGTTATTATACAGGGTTGTATCGACAAGCTGATAGAAACCCTTCGCCAGTACATGAGCATAGTTCTTGGCGTGGGTCTTGGTATCATCATCATCGAGGCTTTGGGCCTCATCTTTTCCCTGGTTCTCTGCTGTGCCATCCACAACACCGAGCATCGTTATAAGGCCTGAATCAGCTCTCACCGCGCTGCTGGCTTGTCTTGAGCATACATTTGACAAAATAGTACAAGAAATGCTTCTCTTTTAATGCATACATATATGGCAGTTAACTCAAGTGCGTCTTCGCCATTCACTTTTATTTTTATTTCATCATACATCTAAACAGGGTGTCCAGTGACCTGGGTAACATGGAAATGTCAGGGAATTGGTTTGGCCAGAGAATTTATGGAATATTCAGGTATTTCACTAAAAAAAAACACTTTTATTTACAATTGTAAAAATGACACTTCTCTTCCAATTAACACTCACCACAAATCTCTTTTAATAGAATTGTCCCTGTTGAGTATACTAATCTCAGTTCTCAATTCAAACATATTTTTTTGTGTCATCTTTAGCCAAAGTTGAAACTTGTTTATGCACATGCATGAAAATGCGATTAAGTTATAAGAAGACAAGACTAAAAAGATTGTGTCTCACAACAATTTTAAACTGTACTGATGCGAGGTGATCATTTAATGTCTCGCTCGATATGATCTCACTGAAATCTAACTTTGATCAAACCATCGCGTTAGGCTGAAATCCTTTAACCCCATCACAATTTCACAATTAGTATGTGTCTAAAATCATCATCATCATCATCATCATCATCAACTGTTTCCAGCCCGTGGCCGGGTCAATTTAGTAAAAAGCCTTCATCTTCCTCCCACCATTCTCCCTCCTTTGATTTCTTCCATTCTTATCTCACTTGCACACTTTCTGTTATCTGCTCCTTCAATCTCTTTCTTGGCCCTCCTTGCGGTAATTTTCCTACATACTTTATTTCCTGGTATGCTATCTTTTTCTATCCTCACTACATGCTATTACCATCTCAGTCTTGCTTCCTCTACTATCTTATGTACTCCCACTATCCCCACTTTTTCATCGATAACTTAATTCCTAATCCTGTTCCACCTCGTGACAGCTGACATGCTCCTCACAAACTTCATTCCCATGGCCTCCAAATTCCTAGCATCTCTTACATTCAATTTTCTGTTTAAAAATCTAATTACATGATGTGTTGCGATATTAATAAAATAATGTTTGTAACATATTTAATTGTGTTTGTATATACATGTTGTAAAAACACATTAGTTATGGAAAACCTGAAAAAATTGAAGAATTTTTAAAATATAGTTTCGCTGGACACCCTATTTAAAAAGATCATACTAATTACTCTTGTCTTGAATTAAGAAATAACAGGTTGGGTATGTGCCATGATTTGCTGACTTCCTGCCAACTTTGATAGATTTTAATGCAGAAAGCGCACAATATTTTATTAAAAATTTACAAGGTAATATATTTTTAAACATAATTCCACTATTAATGACCAGTAACAAGTGTGTGTGTGTGTGTTTGTGTATGTATAAAGTACGCAGACATGGTCAAACCTTCTATAGTCTACCATTTATTTCAAACTTTTTTAAACGAGTTTTAGGACCACATCCTTGTCAATCATGTTGAGAAAGAGTGTATTGACCAAACTATACATGTAGTTAAGAAGTAAATTAAGAAAAAAAAAAAATAGTAATAAAATCTACTGAAACTCTAGAAAAGCAAGAATGTAAAATCTATTATGTTCTGTTTGGGACAGTATTGTACGGATCTTCCAACATTATAATCCATGCCATCAAGGTTTTTAGATGTCCTTGAGGGCCATGTTCCAGGTGTCTCGTGAAGGAACACCATTGGTCAGCCCTTAAATCCAAATAACTCACTAGATGGGCTAGGTACAGTTTTCAAACCAAGCGCTTTACGGAATGTTTTTTTATCACCGCGTCTTCCTAACTGTTTGAGTTATACTCTCATATGAAGTAGCTACGCTAATGTTTTGGGACCAAGGGTTGAGTTTTGAGGACGTGTACACGTTTTCATGGAAGGAAAGTAGAAAATCATTTATTGAAAACCATCCAAGTGAGATTTGAACCCTGATCTTCCTGGTCCAGATCCAGTCTTTTGCAAGAGTGATGTAGGTCATTCAACCACTGAAGCAGCTTAGTCTTGTATACCTTGCGCACTGGATGTTACATTACTCTTTATACCAAGAACCCAGAAATGCCCTACACCATAAATTAACATTTTAGTACTAAATTCATCTCGAGAAACATACACTGGATATTAATATCTTGATCCATATTTGGATCATTTATTGACCTGCCATCCTTTTCATTACAAAAGATTTTATAAGCTGTGTTTGTTTTTTATTTTGTTCTAGACGAGTGTATAATATTTCACTGAAATTGAATTATTATACTCTCGGGTTACTTTGTGTGCCTCCTTAATAATCATAGAAATATGTTTTATGTTAGCTTAATAACCAACAAAATATGTAGTATGCTCCCTTAAAAGCCAGGAACATGAGGGAAGAACTCTCTTAAAAGCCAGGAACATGAGGGAAGAACTCTCTTAAAAGCCAGGAACATGAGGGAAGAGTGCTTTTAATAGCCAGGAACATGTGGGAAGAGCTCCCTTAATAGCCAAGGAAATATAGATCCGCCTTTGTTAACAGAACTATATTGGTTGCCATATGTTAGAGTTTTAATGTTGTTGATAAATTCACCATTCTTGTCTCGAATTTACACCTAGTCTTGTTAGTTTATATATAAATTAGTCACATTTACTGATAATTTAATTATCCATGACAAGTGCTCTGCTAAGCTAATTTTGCTAGTAGGATTGCATTGGAGATGCTTATATTCTAACTAAATATTGAAAACAACTCGACTTTAAAGTACACAACAAAGCCAAATATTGTATAAATATTAATATTATATATTTAATCGAATAACATTGACATTTATTTAACCTGATGATTGTGTACTATAATAGTTTTTAATTACTAATGTATTAGTTTAATGTAACTATGCATGTTTGGCCAACTTGTACTATCGTCTGTATCTTGTCAGTACAGGACACCTTATTCTCGTGATTATTTTGATTTATCAGTTGAACTGTTGGAATTATAATCAATTTTTTTGATGTTGAAAATTTGGTGTTTTTTTTTGTTATCTTGTAATCACAAAGTACCAATATTATTATTTGCCTGAATTATGTAAAGGTCATTGACCAATGAGAATTACTAAGATTGTTTGAGTCTATAACATTTTGTACACCTCATATGAATGTCTAGTTAAACTACATTACATATATTAATTACTTTACCTTAACAATGGTAGCTATGTATGAAAGAAAAAATTTGATGATTATTATTAGATGACCAATCCTTTACCAGCCACATCATTCAATGAGTGGAAATGTAAATTAATTTATAGTTGCTTGAGCTTTATATGTTGTAGACTAGTTTTGATAGTTTTATTGAGAACTCTTCTACATGATAAATTTTATCGATTGCCAACCTTAGCATACTAATTTCAATCAAATATCAGGCTCTAGAATTCCCCCCCCCCCACCGACCCCCTACTTAATTTCAAATTGAGTGTAAGCTAGATTTTTATTTTTCAATAAATTTCAATAAATTATTTACCAGTTTATAAACTACCTCATTTAAAACTTGAACCATTAAAATAAAATGCAATTAGCAGCCACATGACTTCCATAGAATGCTATTATCAAACAGTTTTTATATTTTAATAATAAATTAGGTTGTTTTCTATGGTTTTTTTTATTAAGTTTTGACTGATTTGAAATTTACATTTCATCAAATCGGAATCTCTTTGTGTTTGAAATTGGAGGTGAGTGAAGTTTTAAAACTTTGACTTTGCTTTGAAACAAATATAAGTGTCATCTTCACTTAGAAAAATACCATAATGATAACCAAGATACTCAATTTATGGTCACTTATTGTCATTATTAACTGGTATATACATCATCAATATTCACATGAAAAAATCTGAAGTAAATGAGCTACATGTTTTGATAATTTGATTGATTTAGATGATTGAATATTACAGACAGTTGCACAATAAAAAATATTTTTTTAAATGATTTTAGTGCATAAAATTATATAAAGAAACCCAATTTATTTTGTCGAGCTTGAAAAAATTAATCAAAATAACAGTTAAACTATGAGAATATTTCATATATTCGATATGAGTTAGTTTCGAATTGAAAATGTAGACTTCACGCTCGCCTTAATAAAATGTTTGGATCCAGAACTTTGAATGTGAATCTTGGTGATGTTCGTATTTTAGAATTTGAAGCTGTACACAGACTTCCATTTGTTATAATTTTTAATGTGCCAAAGGTTTGGATTAAGCGATGTACATCAGGTCCAAACAACTCCATTTGTCAGCTTAAACTGTCAAATATATGTTATAGTTTTGTGTATTTGTATTAAACGATCTGATTTGTTAGAAGGTAACTAGTCATGTATCTTTGCATCGTTGAATCTCACAGCAACTAATTTGCTTGTAATAACTCTTAATACATATGTAGCTTTACAAACAACTTATTCATTTTTTTAAATAGTTAAATGTAGAAACAATTTTGTATGTTAACTCTTAATTTTAATTAAAATGAAAGTGTTCTAATTTGTTTGTCTATAAACTCATTTCTCCTTTACTTATCTTACTCATTGTTGTGACAGATAAATAAGTTAATATCTTGCTTGTTTCGGCTTAGTGTCTATTGACTTATGTATTTCTTTGTAGTCTTGAAGCAGTCTTGCGTATTGTAAACCATGATCATGGTTATGATGCCTTCTCTTCAGGTATATAACTAAACACTGTCAACCTCAATGGTCTTGGTGTAATGTGCTCGCCCAACAATTTTCGTGGGTCCGAACCCAGCCGGGGTCAAAACATATTTTTCTTGGGCGAAAAATATCCGTAGCACAACTTCCATCTAAAGGGAAGTAAAGTCATCTCGGGTCCCGTGACGATTATGGCATTCATAAAAACCTTGAAAGTTTTGTGAAAATCGCTTCCCTGGCAAAATTCTTAGGCGTTCTTGCTTATATAAATTCTCTTGTGCTGATATGTCGGTTCAGAAAGCACACAATAAATGTTTCAAATTAATAAAAACTAAACACACTTCTATTTATACTTTTTCATATAAAGATAAATGTATTATAAAAATTTCTAAAAGATATGATTATTTTATTTTTTGGTGCCCCTGAACTCAAAGTGGGCCTTAAAGAGTTGTCCCTGTAACTAACTATTAAGTGCAACAATTTAAATGGTTTTATTCAAACTAGATATTTGGTGTGTCTATACCGCACGATTTTTGTTTTTAATTACTGTGAGTCTAATGCTTCAATTAAGCTTAATTTTTTAATTCAATTTTTTTTGGAAATGGCTTGAATGATTTTCTTTAAAATAGGTATATATCTGTGGAGTGTTTGACACGACAAAAACATATACTTGTTTTTTGTTTGTTTTTGCAAGAAATTCTATTTAGAGTAGATTACTGATATTTTAATAATGGTTGCATGGCGTACACAGATTTGCGACGCAGGCAATGGGTTAATGAACTCTTAGTTTTTACAGTAGCCATGTTGAATCAATATGGTAAATACTAGGGCTGGGCTGGGCTGATTGGCTATTTTACAGATGCCAATCATTTGGTTTATTTGATTCAACATTTTACAAAGATATTCAATTATTGCCATTTTTAGGTGTTGTATACATTATAAATTAATGTTCACGTGAAAGAATTTAAAGTAAAAGAATTGCATGTTGTGATAATTTCATTTATAAAATTAGAGTGAAATATTACAAACAATTACTGTTCAATAATTCTAAACACATTATTTTTTTTAAAGCATAGAACAACCTAATCAAAAATATTCTTACTTCATTTCGGGTTTGAGGGTATTTCATACATTTTTTCCAAACATTAAACTAATAAAATATATTCGCACTTCTATTTGAGTTGGGGGAAAATGTGGACTCCACATTCCCTTACAGGTCGTAATAATATTACGGCTGATTACCAGAAACCATTTGAAGAAATAACCGAGTATGGAGTTTCATCCCTTGCTCCAAATCCAATAAGTTCAACTTTGAGCATAAATTATTATTAACAATAATAATTATTGTAAACAATCAAAACAAGCAACAAGTTGATTACAGGACCAAAGAGTTTCGTCTTAATCTTTTACATGAAACATATTTTAAATAATGTATTGAAATAATGGACTATTCAGAAAAAAATTACAATTTTATAAATTTCAACTGATAATCAATTTAAATCCTGTACATCCATGATGTTTTGAAACCACCGATAGTTCTTTAGTTTTAGCTTCCCTTGAATTTCTTTCTCTCTCTCTCTCTCTCAGATGTGTGTTAATTAAGGTGGGCGTACAGTGAACGCAAGTTAAGGGCAGTATTTTAGCTTCCCTTGAATATTTCTTTCTCAGACATGTGTTTATTAAGGTGGGAGTACAGTGAACGCAAGTTAAGGACAGTGTTTTTGCAGTTTTTATAGCAAAACAGTTATTGACTTAAATAAATAAAATATTTCTCCAGTGGAAGTTTATTTTCTTCACATGGTGATATCAACAGTTGTTGAATATCTGTCATGATCATAGCGGCATAAGATGAACTTTTTTAAATGAAGAAAAAAAGTTTGTCAGTAAATTCCAAGACACCCTTGACAGATATTCAACAACTGTTGACGAAAATTAAACTATAGGTTTCTATTGAAACAATATTTGATTTTTAGTAAAAAAAAAGTTTTGATATAAAAACTGCAATATTATTGCACTTAAATCTTGTTTCTTACACTGCTACCTTTAAAGATACATCCCCTCCCCCCACTAATTAAAACAGGTGCAATAACTTCTCTCTCACTCAAACAAGCCTGACTCTCTGATCTTATTATTCTTCCCTCCTAGCAACAAAATAAAGTACAAGACTGTCCGCTGCTAATATCTTGACTATGACGAGACACCAGTAACTGCCACTCAGTTCAACAGATTAATGTTATGAACAAGCGAGCCAAATGCCAACCATCAGCTTATCTGACTGTGCAGTTATCAGGCGATGATCGGTATCGATCCAGCCCTAGTAAATACTACTTAAAGCTAGTAATTAAATACCCCCAAATTCACACGTGTCCATTGTTGTTATTTATTTTGCAAACTTCCCAGTGTTTTACCAGTTTTCCAGGTGTCTGGGACTCCTGAAAGACAACTTGTGATATTCAACAATACTTTATTTTAAAATCAGAAATAGTAAAACATTTAAATTTCGATAGTGAATTGTTAACCAACATTACTTAGTGTCCTTGATAGTGTCGGTAACGCACGTTGCTAACTAGCTCTGCAGTTGATTGCAGCATCTTCACTTCCACTAGTTTCACTCCCCTCTTCACTATGTACGGAGGTGATGCGATAACCCATATTCATCAGCATCACTTCAAACGGGTCTGCGTTCATGCGCTTCTGGTTGGCCGATGCTGCATCGTCAAGATCCAATACCTCGCGATCGTTCTTCGACCCATCCTGTGGAGCATTCATAAGTCTTTACGTAAATATACTTTTTGTCTAAAAGAGCAGTCTGCAACCTTTTTGGGCTCGGTTCAAATTATACACATATTAAAAGTCTTGGCATTTTGCTATGTTTTCTAGAGTATGGGTTTGTTTCGGCCACCTGCTTACTAAGCTTGTCGTGAACTACACCTGAGTAGTGGGGCTGCCACATATAGGTCCTCAAGTAGACCTTCTCTTGGTGGTAACCTTCTCGCCAGGTTACTCAGATCCCGGGGTACACCATTTGCCAGTGAGGATTGGGTAGGAGAGGCTAAGAGACACCCATTAGGGAGGTAAAAATATATTAGAAGATTCTAGAAAAGAGAATAAGATATAAAATGAAAGGAAGGTGGAGAGAGAGGAACATCATGGATTTAGGGAACAGAGGTCTACAATAGACTAGAGCTTTGCCATACAACTGCTGTTGGAAAGAATGTATGAATCTGGGAAAGACTTTGTAAGGGTGTTTATAGATGTGGAGAAGGCATATGATAGCGTGGGTAGGAATAAAGTTTGGAAAGCAATTAAGGAGGCAGAAGTGGTAATGAAAGTGAAAAGCACGTATGAGGATAGCAGGAATTGTGTTAAGACTAAGAGTGGAAGGAGAGAGTGGTTCGAAATAAAAAATGGAGTGAAGCATAGGAGTGCTCTTTCACTATTACTGTTTGTAATGGTAATATAAATGGTCATGAACAAAGTGGCAGGAAACGTTGTATTTACTTGGAAAAGAGAAAATACTTGTCATTTTTTTATACGTAATAAATTGTTTTATGATTATTTGATTGTATTTCAAAATATTTAAGAGAATAAAATATTTTTAAACACTGCGTGGGTGCATTGTTGTAAAGAACTTGTTTACGTCATGTTCAATCACATGGTTTAAATTCATCGGTCACCATTTTGAAGCAATATTCGTTAGAACTTTAGTGAAAGTTCTGTGAATAATAATTTTTTTCAAGTGGAATAAAATGATAAATAAGCTTTGTGCCCAACCTTAAATAACTATAAATAATATTGGCCTAAATTACTGTGGTCAACTATCACATTCATACATTACCATATGTTTTCATTACAGTTATTCATAGTGACAGATGTCAGCTGTTGATGTAGGGATACACTATGGACTATTTCTATTAACTTTTTAAGCTGTCATCCAAGAAAACTAAGGTAGTGAATGAATTATACACTGCTTAGAGTCAATCTTTCCTGAAATAATTATGTCCCTACCTTAAATAAAGAATAAATAAAATACATTTTTTTATTAATTTTCTAATAAAACATTAACAATTATGACCAATAATTAATTGTGATCACTCAAATATTATTATTAAGGTTATTTGGAATATAATACTTGGATAGATCTTGGTTACAATTAGGAGGGATAGACAACACATTTACCTAAGTGATACTGGAGTAGTAATTGTTTAGAGAGAACACTAAAAAACACACAAAACACATTTTAAGGACAAGCTTTCACTGTCACAGACAGCTTCATTGGGTTAAGAGAGTGGATCAATGTTCTCTGTTGGACTGCAAGGTTGACTGTCAAAAGCTTATATTTTTTAGTTATGATTTCGCTGTATAGATAGCATCACTTTGATTAGATAGCTATAAAACTAGAAATTGCATTTTATATATATATTATTGTTGTGACAATGAAAATGAAGTGTGCTGATAGGAAGTTGATGTTATTAGTTTCAATATAAGCGCGCGCACACACACACACACACACACACACACAGTTTCACAGATAAAACATTCTGGGAGGCCTTATTTTGTATAAAAATACTAATGTATGGGGTTGTTTAGTCGTCATTGTTGTACTTGCCATTGGTCGAGGACTCCAGAGTCTGACCACTTGGTCAATGCCACTGGTAGCTAGGAGACAGCTGGATGGATGAGGCTGCAAACAGTTGACTATAGCGTCATCTCCTTTCAATACCCGGACTATGTTGGTGGTCTTACGGTCCCAGATGAAGAAGGAGCCATCATCTGAACCAGCCACAATGTATTGACCTTCACTAGAACATGATACTATATCAACTCTAGTTGGTTTCTAGTTGGTTTATCATTTAGTATATCAACTCTAGTTGGTCTATATTACTGTCCTATGATCTGAACCAAATATAATGTATTGACCTTCACTTGTTTTTTTTTAGCACCAAGTCTTATTTTTTGTCTAGGTTACAGGTTATGAAGCATTTAAGCGCAAGACAAAAGTAAAGTAACTTGAGTGAATTAGCTGTTTAAAGCAAAGAAATGCGTAATGCTGGTGGAGGGGGGAGGAATATGGTTTTTCCCAGCTTGGCTTGTAGACAGTGAATGCAAGTATTTAACTAACTGTCTGATATAGGGTTTCCTGGCTGCTAATTTCAACTAAATTCTAAACATTTCTTAATATTTATCAGTATATGCATAGTAAACTTAACTTTAGTCAATTCAGTATATAAAAAGTATGTATTATTTAGTTTTGAAGTTTATTGAGTTTAAAGACTTATAAAGTTTTGATTTTCTTGCGGATACTGACATATAACTCATCTAAACAAACAGAAGGATGCCTTGTGCCCTTTATGAAGGATACTGTTACTGTGTTGACAGATTTAACAAGGAAAATATAACTTCTTAGCGGTGTGTCAATGTAAACAACTTAAAGTGCTATGACTTGGCCCACATAAAATTCATGATCTGAAAGCTAATTTAAAAACTACTAAAGAAGAATGTCAAATTTGATTCCTTGATACCCCAAGATTATTATTGTGATCGATTTTAATATTACGATTCTTGATATCTTGATTCATAGCTTTCTCAAATGCCAGGAAATGGTAATCTTGGTCCTCAAAAAAAAAAAAAAAAAAAAANAAAAAAGTTGGGTTGGTTTTAATTACGAAAATTATTAGTTTTGTTGTTGTTATGTTTCCCTTTAATATGGGAAAATTATAAAGGTGGAATGCAAGAACAATATTGAGCAAGAGCAGAGTAAAAGTAGATTCTATCTCATTTAATGACAGCTAGACCCCCTGCATGTCCACAAGAAAGTCCAGCGATGTATTATCACAATCGCCCAGTTAGAGTCACTTACGTGTAGTAGGTTTGAGATATACCTGCCAAAGAAATTGGCCTCCTTGATGTCGGTTGTGGTGTTACAGTGGCCACAGAAACGAACTTTATAGTCTCTAGCCGCTTCCCTCCAACTCCTCTCTTGCTGAGATATGGAGTCTTGGACCTTTAACTGTAGGTCACTGCTTCCACACTCACTGGAGTCTCGCGGCAGCTCACCATCATCTATAACATACCATCCTTGTTCTTGAGTCTCTCATGGACACTCACACACAGCCCTAGTCTCTCGTGGCAACTAACACACAACCCGAGTGTCTCGTGGCAACTAACACACAGCCCGAGTGTCTCGTGGCAACTCACACACAGCCCGAGTGTCTCGCGGCAACTCACACACAGCCCGGGTGTATCGTGGCAGCTCATACGAAGCCCGGGTGTATCGTGGCAACTCATACGAAGCCCGGGTGTATCGTGGCAACTCATACGAAGCCCGGGTGTATCGTGGCAACTCACACACAGCCCGGGTGTCTCGTGGCAACTAACACACAGCCCGGGTGTCTCGTGGCAACTAACACACAGCCCAGGTGTATCGTGGCAACTCACACACAGCCTGAGTGTCTCGTGGCAACTCACACACAGCTCGAGTGTCTCGTGGCAACTCACACACAACCCGAGTGTCTTGTGGCAACTCAAACACAGCTTGAGTGTCTCGTGGCAACTCATACACGGCTCGAGTGTCTCGTGACAACTCAAACACAGCTCGAGTGTCTCGTGACAACTCAAACACAGCTCGAGTGTCTCGTGACAACTCAAACACAGCTCGAGTGTCTCGTGACAACTCAAACACAGCTCGAGTGTCTCGTGACAACTCAAACACAGCTCGAGTGTCTCGTGACAACTCAAACACAGCTCGAGTGTCTCGTGACAACTCAAACACAGCTCGAGTGTCTCGTGACAACTCAAACACAGCTCGAGTGTCTCGTGACAACTCAAACACAGCTCGAGTGTCTCGTGACAACTCAAACACAGCTCGAGTGTCTCGTGACAACTCAAACACAGCTCGAGTGTCTCGTGACAACTCAAACACAGCTCGAGTGTCTCGTGACAACTCAAACACAGCTCGAGTGTCTCGTGACAACTCAAACACAGCTCGAGTGTCTCGTGACAACTCAAACACAGCTCGAGTGTCTCGTGACAACTCAAACACAGCTCGAGTGTCTCGTGACAACTCAAACACAGCTCGAGTGTCTCGTGACAACTCAAACACAGCTCGAGTGTCTCGTGGCAGCTCACACACAGCCCGAGTATCTCGTGGCAACTCACACACAGCCCGAGTATCTCGTGGCAACTCACACACAACCCGAGTGTCTCGTGGCAACTCACCATCATCGCAGGAGGGCGTCACAGCATCCTGTATGTCTTTACACAGAGCCTTGCATGCGTGACTATGGACATGGCCAGGGAACTTCTCCTTGAAGGATCGAAGACACTCCTCCGCTTCTTGGACCCATTGGAGTTCGAGCAGACATCTCGCTAATCTACAATCACATCAAAGAGTTAGCTTTTTTTAAATATATAAAGTGACACATGTTTCAGAGTTAATATTTCAAAAAATGACTAGTGAACCAATCGGATGATCGTCTTTTACCTGAAATGAGCTTTTACATAAGCTGGGTCCAGATGAAGTGCTGTGTGGCAGTCCCTCATAGCCGCGTATGTGTCCCCATCCCTGTAACATAATAGCATCCCTGTCCTACTAGGTGTATATTCAGCATCATTGTCCAACTATAGGACGGTACTATAAATAATACTTGTAGCGTTGGTTGGTGCGAGGTTGGGTCCAAACAGATTCCAGTGTCGGCCAAGTAGTCCCAGTGTAACAGGAAGAAGATGTCACCTTTGTGCATTGGATTCTTCCACATTTTTCCTCTTTCCCTAGGTGGGCTTTCTTCATCAAATTTACTCTTAGTAGTTTTTTATTTTTTTTATTTACTATTTCAATTTTGTAATTTTCAAAAGTATTTTCTAATGAATTGGTTGATGACACAAATAAAACTACCATAGAGTTGTAAGATATATTTAAATATTTTTTTTGTTGCTTCTTAATTATATTTTAGTCAAGATTAAACTGGATACTGGATAGATATTGGTTATTTGGTTTGGTTATCGACCACAGTAACACATTTCAATCGTGACAAGTCTGACAAGTGTATTGTATTGTCACACAATAAACTAAAGAAAGAAAAAGTTCGAGGTTGGGGAAGTTTGAATGACTACGGACCACTCACCCCTACTACAAAAATTCCTTAGTGAAAGAGCTTTAAAATCTGTCACCAGGTTTCAGTTTGATAGCGAAGTAAAAATAAAATCTTGCTGTGAAGAGCGACATAGGTTCTACCTCCTTGAGGGGTTGTCCCATTTTGAGGCCTCTAACGTCGAACACAGGGGTCACTTGGTTTAAAGAAGTAGTGGGGGAAGCTCCTTAAAGAAAAAACTAATAAAGTTGTCAATATAAAGTGAATCTGACATGTGACGATTATTCCGAGCACTCCAACACCGTCAAGGGCTTGTTTAAGACTTATTGCCAACTTTTGACTTCATTTTGGAATTAGTTTTTCTTGTAGTTCAATCTACATTTTGCAGCAACAAAGATTTTGGATTTTTAAAAAAATATTAAGACTTTTTCTTTGAACCTTGAATTAATTTCCAGACATTATCAAAATTAAAGTAGAAATATTTTTTATTATATTTCAAATTATGAAATAACTTTGTCATAAAAAAAATTGTTTTGCCCATTTTTACTGATTTTTTTTCTTCTTCATTTTTACGTCTTACTTCCCATTTGGGTTATATGGGTGTGTACTAATTAAGATAGTGGGTTATGGATGATTAAGGTTGATTTTAAAGGAAGTGTACCTAAATTTGTGTGGAGAGAGAGAAAAAAAGAGAGTGGAAAACCTTTTATGCAAAACCACCCTCAATACACTCGACAAGGATCAAATGACAATTTTCTCATCATTGACAATCCTGTCTATTGCGAGATTAGCGTCTTAGACCATGCGGCCACTGGGTATTTTACAGATTATCTGTTTGTTAAGCAAGTTAATGTTCTCCATTTTTTCTCTCATTTTTAGAATAAAGAATTTTAGTTCCCCAACGAAATAAACTTCAAATTGGATCTTACCTAATCTACCCCTTAGTTACAAGTGGTTATTTGGTGTCTGCTACAAGCCCCTACTACCCCCGCCACACCCCATCACTCATCACATGATTGAAACTAGTTGGTGTTTTGTTGTCATATGTTCAAACACATACCACGCCCTCTTCATGTACGCAGCCGCTCTGTTGCCGTACAGTAGAGCAGTGTTGCCATTCAGGCTGATGGCTTTGTTGTACAGCATAATGGCTGTGGAGAAATGTTGGAAATCAAATGCTTGATTGGCCTGAAACAGTTTAGACCCGTGTTAGAGTGAGTCGAGTGTGGATCTATAGGTGAGACTAGACGAGTGGAAGGCGACCCACCTTGAGAGACTAGTGTTAAAAGTGAGTACAGTATGGCTCTATAGGCGAGTCTAGACAAGCGAGCGGAAGAGGACTCACCTTGAGAAACTAGTGTTAAAAGTAAGTACAGTATGGATCTATAGGCGAGTCTAGACAAGCAAGTGGAAGAGGACTCACCTTGAGAGACTAGTGTTAAAAGTGAGTACAGTATGGCTCTATAGGTGAGTCTAGACAAGCGAGCGGAAGAGGACTCACCTTGAGAGACTAGTGTTAAAAGTAAGTACAGTATGGATCTATAGGCGAGTCTAGACAAGCAAGTGGAAGAGGACTCACCTTGAGAAACTAGTGTTAAAAGTGAGTACAGTATGGATCTATAGGCGAGTCTAGACAAGCAAGCGGAAGAGGACTCACCTCGAGAAACTAGTGTTAAAAGTGAGAAGAGTATGGATCTATAGGTGAGACTAGACGAGTGGAAGGCGACCCACCTTGAGAGACTAGTGTTAAAAGTGAGTACAGTATGGATCTATAGGCGAGTCTAGACAAGCGAGCGGAAGAGGACTCACCTTGAGCCTGAGCATCTCGACCCGGGTTGGGAGCAATGGAGGTTGTTTCTTATCCGCTGCCGTCACAGGGAAGGATGAGCTGAACAAGGACACGCCATTGGAACAGGATGAAGGACTGGAAAAGCCATCAGCAGTGCTTCGGAAACCGTTGGATGAAGGACTGTGCTCTGTAGACAGAAATAGTTTTATTTCTAGAGATGTCACAATTCCTGTTCATCTCGATTTAGATTCTCAATTCTAACTCCTCAAAATTTACAATATGAATATTTTCTTCATGCATTCAACTTCACATTCAAAGTTTGTTATTTAGTTATGTATCATACTTTATTTTTTTTAAATTAAAAAGTGTATATATATTAGAAAAACAAAACAAGGTAGGCCTACACCATGTTTGATTTGTTCAAGATTCTAAGGCTAAGGTCATTTTGATTACATTTACAATTAGCCGACACAAAAGTGAAACATCAAAAAGAACTAATAATAATACTCGCAATGAAAAGTAGCGATATTATTAATATTCATATCATGGAATTTAAGAGCTAAAAATAGAGATAGCAAAGGTTGTGATATTAAGTTCCATTCTATATTATTTAAATGCGAGTAGTATTTAGAAATTTCAAACTACCGTATTTGACGTCTTTATTTATTCTAAGTATATATTTATTTAAACTTGAATATTCTAACACTAAGATCCCTGAAGTCCTCAGCAATATTCAAGAAAGGAAAACAAAAAACAATGCACGTGATTAAAGATTTAAAAAAAATTATCGTTAAATTTAAAATCTGAATTTTCATAGCGCTTTTATTATGCTTACAGGTGTTATTAGTACAGGCCAGACCCATGAACATTAATTTACCATTTAAATGAATTTGTATATTGAGGATGTAAAAGGAAATAACACAAAAGATAACTAAGAAGATGAAGTATAAAGGAAAAATACTTTAAGAGAGACCAGGAAAGAGATGGGAGGAGGAGATAGCAAGCAGCAAGTGTGCGAATGAGAGGATAAAAGTGGAGGAAGGAAAGAGGAAGATGAAGCATTTGACTAAAGTGACCCGAATACAGGCTGGAAACATTTGTTGTTGACGATGATGATGATACGTATAGAGCCGAGTGTGGATGTTTAATATTTACCTTTGTTTGTTTGCTCGGCGTGTATACCAAACTTGATTGTCTTCCTCTTGCTGTTAATGTCAAATAGATAGATCTGCTCACCGCCCAGGTTTACCAACAGTTCATTTCCATCTGCACTGAACGTGACATATGTGGACGCCAGGTTACGATACTTCTTCTTGTAGTCTTGTTGTTTCACGGGGAGGTGACCTGAGATAACACACTCGACATTGTGAACCCTAACTACCGGATTATTGGGTGATCTAGGACAATGCGATAACATGATCACATCTAGTACCATCTAGTACCGTAGTATAATACCATGAATCAACACTTTTCAACCTTTTACGTGTCACAGAACATTCAACAAGGCACTAAAATTGTATACACACACCATAATTTTTTTTAAGGAGAGGTGTTATAACTAAATTAATGAGAGCATATTAAGATTGTATTTAAATTTTAATGGTTAAAATTCTAATAATTGAGGGGTTCAGGGCCAAAACATGGTAACCCTCACAGATTTAGATGGAATATACTCACTATTTAAACTTCTATGAAATCTTGGAATCAAGCTATAAAAAAAATAGTAATAATTCACCAATATTAGTTTTCCTCAAGGTCTGACCGACTATAAAAACACTTTGTCCAAGAGCTAAGCCACCACAAATCACTGAAAACACATTTTTTCCTCTCAATAGTATTATTTAAAAAAAAAATAGTTTTGATTGTGGATTTACAAAGATTTATTTTTTTGGCCTTCAATTGTTTCTCACGTCTTTATGATCTTCCCCCAAACTCCTGTGAGACATCTGATAACCCTTTGCGGCACACCAGTTGAAAAATGCTGCTCTACATACAGTAGTAATATATACAGCCAGTAGAATATTACCTGCTACATACTATTTATTGTATACAGCCAGTAGAATATTACCTGCTACATACTATTTATATGTATACAGCCAGTAGAATATTACCTGCTACATAGTATTGAACACAGCCTAAAGGCATGTTCACTTCCGATTCCCCTTCTCCAGCTCTGCTTGCCATGTAGTGTTGTCGTTCCCAATTGGATCGTAGAGAATTCTCAGGTGGATACTACATCCATCAACACAATCCACAATCTTATGTCAACACTTACATAGTCCTCAATATATTAAATTGTGGCTTCACAACAGTAAACAGCCAGCATAGTACACATTATACAAAATATGTTTCTTTAAGGAAATGCTCTTTACACTTTTTGAAGTATGATCTTGTTGGAACTACAACAATGAAATTCCTAAATTATATAAGGGTTGTCCAAGATACAACCTGAAAAACAATTTTGTGCGGGCTTCCCGTGGGTTACGGCTTTTGATTTTCACCCGCGAAAAAAATAGAACTCTCATCGTAAAACTGAAGCTCAAACCTAGTTTCACAGGCACAACTTCAAATGCACTTAAGTGGGTCACCCGTCGCTAAGTGTCAATCAAAACTGTACCAATTGAACAGCAGAGGCGCCAATTTAGTAGTTAAACAGTTTTATGCTAGTGCTTTAATAGCAAACTTAGTTTACAGACTAGCGGTTATAGAGATTTCATTTATCAAATTAAATATTAAGTGAAGTCTGACACAACAGAACTTGAAAATCAAATCAAGATCCCAACTTTTTATCTGATCTTGCATTTTTAACAAATATGACCATCTATTTGATTGAATGAGTTAAACTTAAAGCTGTAGGCTAAACAACATAACTACAGTAGCCCCATGGCTTCTTTGCTGCTGACTGACAACTCACAGCTGACTTCTGACAGTCAGCATTTAGGTATATACCTAAATTTTGACTGTCAGAAGTGACACCTGCTAAACTCATGTTTTTGCAGATCATATAGTTCAGAGTAGGGATACATAATTTGGTCTGGTAACTTTTGAAAGCCGTCAGCTGTGAGCTGTCAGTTAGCACCAAAGAAGCCACGGGGCTACTGTATGTCCACTTATATGGTCATTTGAATGGGTTCATAGGTAAATTGAAGCTTTTTAAATCAACATTGGCCAATAATATTTTTACCTTTTTTCCGAATTGCAAGGAACAATTTGAAGAAATGAAGAATTTTGAAGGAACATTATTTTTGGTTCATAGGTTCATATAAAGTACAATGAATCAATCATGCAGGAATTTGAAATCCAACTTGGCGATCTCAGGGAAATAGAAGAAGATATTTTAGTTTTCATTCAACCATTGACTGTCAGTATCGTGAACAAAAAATCTGACCTTCAACTGGAATTGTGCAATTTGCAATCATACCCTTTTTATACTGGCAAAATCGAAAAAGAAGAAGATTTTTTTAAATTAATACCGAGAGAGCGTTATCCAAAATTGAGGAACTTGGACTTAAAATGTGCTCAATGCTTGAGGCCATATATCTTTGCGAAAGCACTTTTTCAGCGATGAAATCCAGAAAATCCAAATACAGATGTTCTTTGACTGATAAATCACTTTCATATTTACTGCGCTTGGCAACTACAAGCATCAATATTGATATAGCTACTTAAGTAAATGAAAATCAACAACCGCAGAGCTCACATTAACATGACATAATAACGATAAACAATTGTATCTTGTCTAATGTTTCAATAAGAACTTTTATAAGCAACATTACTTTTCTTTATTGCAAAATTTAGAAGTGCTTGCTAAACCTAAGGGTCGAACTCTCCGTGTATTTTAATATCTGCATTTTATTTATAATTCTCGATGTAGCCCTCGGATTACCTTAAGTTGGACAGCCTTGATTTTTATAATCTTGTGCTATTGGAAGTTACAGTTACAGGAGGTGTTAAAAATCTACAGGAAGTATTACAAACTTAGATAATATGTTACAAAACTACAGAAAGTATTAAAAAGTTACAGAATGTGTTTCAAAGTAAAGTGAGGTGTTACAAAGTTAAATAAGGGATTACAAAGTTAGAGAATGTGTTACAAATTTAAATAAGGGATTACAAAGTTAAAGAATGTGTTACAAAGTTAAATAAGGGATTACAAAGTTAGAGAATGTGTTACAAAGTTAAATAAGGGAATACAAAGTTAGAGAATGTGTTACAAATGTTGTTAGACCTGTATAGTTGTGGGTGTGATCATGCGCCTGTCGTACACCCGAATGTAAGGATCATTAGCGCCAACAGCCAGGAGTTCTGGCCTGCGAGGGTTGATAGCGACACACTTGGCCTCAGCGTAGCGTCCCATGTGGCTCAGGAGGTTAACCAGTACGTTGTTCACCTCCCGAGAGCAGGAGTGAGGGGTGCGCAGGTCAAACTGCCTGGGGAACATAAACACACACGGCAGCTGTTTGTATGGGTGTATATTAGTTGAATGAGGACTACTGGCTGATTGGCTGTCTCGTCTTCAGCGGCACTCCAGAACATATAAGGCACACCACGTGTGGTTATCTCATATGTCAGAAAATACTCACATGACAGTTCCATCCTCAGCAGCACTCCAGAACATATAAGGCACATCAGGAGCGGTGGCAAGCCTCTTCACTCGGCCTGTGTGGCAGCTACATATGTGAGTGGTCTCCTTGAGGTTAACATCATGAACTCTGATACGACAATCCCCAGCCCCCGTCAGCAGGACACTGTCCCCCGATTGTGGCAGGAACTAGGAGCACACGATAAACAAAGTTACTACAAGACAAGTCAAAGTTTTGCACACCACTATAATGCTTGCATACAATACAAGGTTTGCTTTTATACTCTGTAAAATTGATACACATGGATTTTAATAATAAACTTACATTAAATCTTAGAAATATATTATTTACTAAATTATAAGAATATCGATAAAAATAAATTTCTGAGAATTCTCCTGAGATAAAATTTTATTTTATCATTTATTTGCACGGGTTTTTATGTATGACATCTATTGACAAATTCCTATTTATTTTATTTTTATATTCTATTGCAATTGTGAGATTATCCATACCTTGACCGAGAATATGTTGCCCTGGTGTCCAGTTTGTATTGCATGGATCTTGCGGTGCAACAGAGGATCCCAAAGTATGACTTGGACGTCATCCGAGGCTGAAGCCAAGATACTGAAAATATTTCATTTCATAATTAGCTTACACAGAAATACTTTCATGCATCAGTATTTTAAGAGCATATATCTATGTTCCATATGAAGTGTAATAATTAGAGCCCGGATTTGTATGCACAATACATGTTCTTTTTTACATATCTAAAGGTGTGACATTCTACACCTCCACATCTAATAGCTAGAGGCCACAATAGCCTAAAATAGGGTGGTCAGGCTTTAAGGAATTTATTATAACAAAAAAAAAACTGGAAAATTTTTAAGTTTAAGAAAAGTTTGAATTATTTATTCACAAAAAATACGTGGCCTCACAAGGCAAACTGAAGAGAGTTGAAAAACATATAAATATGATAGAGACTGTGCTTGTGTAGTATATTTGAGAGTATATTTCACAATCTAAAAGTAAATTACTCATTTATATAAATTAGTCTAGAAGATACCCATTAATAAAAAAAAATTGTTAATATTATAATAAAGAGCTTAAAGAGCCTCTTTTAAACAGTTAACAATGCGCCTGAATCACCAATATGAAATCAGACTAAACAAATTTAAATTTTAAGATTAAATTTAAATATCAATTCTGATACCCGTTCGGTTATACGCTTAAAAATAATATACTGTAGTGTTGAAGTAGTAATAAAGGTATGACTTTGGTCCATCATTAGTGTCATGTTATTAACTTATGTCATGTTATTAACTCACCGACCATCTTGACTACACTCCATACAAACATTACCTAATGTTGTGTTATTAACTCACCAACCATCTTGACTCCATTCCAGACAAACATTACCTAGTGTCGTGTTATTAACTCACCGACCATCTTGACTCCACTCCATACAAACATTACCTAGTGTCATGTAATTAACTCACCAACCATCTTGACTCCAATCCAGACAAACATTACCTAGTGTCATGTTATTAACTCATCGACCATCTTGACTCCAATCCAGACAAACATTACCTAGTGTCATGTTATTAACTCACCGACCATCTTGACTCCACTCCATACAAACATTACCTAGTGTCGTGTTATTAACTCATCAACCATCTTGACTCCACTCCAGACAAACATTACCTATTGTCGTGCTATTAACTCACCGACCATCTTGACTCCACTCCAGACAAACATTACCTAGTGTCGTGTTATTAACTCACCGACCATCTTGACTCCACTCCAGACAGTTAACACAGCCATTATGACCTTCCAGTTCCTTCTCCAGTCCCAGGCGCTTCACAAAGTCCTCGGTCACATGGAGCCCTTGCTGAAGTCTGTAGGAGGTACAGTCCTGAACAACACAATAACAACACAATCTACACTACCTGCGGCATGTGCATGCCCACTCACATACAAGCCCATTCAGATTATCTTGTCAAGTAGATCTATTTGTGAATGTCCTACATGAAAGAAGTGATTGTTGCTGATCAACCAAGAGGAAGTAATAGTCAGTAATAAACGCGGAAATACTAACAATCAGCACAAATATATGTAAGCACAACTAACAAGAGCTATCAAAGCCAAAGCCATTTCTAATCGTAAGAGAGGGTATGAGGGGAGATCAGTGAGGGATAAAAGGGGAATAAAATTTGAGGGGAAATGAGGGCCGAGAAGAGGGGGAAAGATAGGTAGCAGGGTAGGGAGAGAGGGTGGAGGGAAGGGAAAGAGAGAGAGGACTAAAAGAAGAGGGTGAGAAAGGGGAAATGTGGACAGATGAAGAGAGGGTTAATACAATAAGGTGGAGGAAGAAAAAATTAGGATGAAAGAGGAAGAAAGGGTAGAAAAAGGGAAGAGAGGAGGGAAAAAGGGGGAATAAAATGAGAGGGAGGGAGAGACAATAAAAGGAGAGGAAGGGGGGATGGTGACATAAGAAAAAGGGGGGAATAGAGGAGAAGAATGGGGTGATCATTTAGAATCATTTCAGGAATTAATCTATCTTTTATGCTATAAAGGTGAGCCCCACAGACTAAACAGCAAGTTCACCTAGTCGAGTATTCTAATAAGAGAGGTGTCAGCGCTCAAATTCTGACTGGCTGTACTAAGGTAATTATCCTATTTTTAAAAAATCCACTTTTCCTCCACAAAATTATGGGCACACATCTACTAAAGTGAATGTTGACCATTTCCAGCCCTATAAGTGTAGCTAAAAGCACAGGTAGCCTAACTAGGTTTATGGATCTAGCACAGCTCTAATTAGCTGCATGCACTTAGCAAGTAAGAAACTGTTAAATTTACTGCAGCCTAGCGCTGAACTAAAGAATCATCCAACCTTGATCTCGCGCTGCTTTACCAGTTGAACAATGTTACAACTGGACAGGACTTGTTTTCTGTTCATAGTCCCTCACTGGGGGTCACCATGATACCTGCAACACAAGCATGGACCTTATGATGACAGCATCAGTGTGCGGCTTAAGCCCCATCCACACAATCCATATTAGTAATCACTTGACAGTGCCAACCGATGAGAAAGTTGAAAAACAACATCCAATTAAACTCTTTGAAAGGAAATTTTTTAGAGCTAGGCACAATCAGAGAATATAACAGCTCAATAACTATTATTATTATTATTTTTATTATTATTATTAGCACCACGTCTTACTACCCGTTCGGGTTATACGCACTTACGCTAATGTGCAATGGTAGGGTGATTGTGAGATGAAATGAAGGACCTACAGTTTAACGTGGAATCCGAACCACGGTGGAGACCTGGCATTCCTCACATTCACAAGATGTCTTGTCAGAGGTGAAGGAAGGGTTTGGTAATCAGATAAATCTTTGCCGGGACCGAGGATTGAACCCCGACCGCCAGCATAGAAGTCTGACACCTTACCCCTAGACCACCAGGTCACCTCAATAACCATTAACACACATGACTACACAACATATTTTGATAGAACGTCTAAGTTAAGCTACATTTGAAAGGTAAGTTAAGTGCAGTCACAAATAATATATTTAAAACATGAGCTAGTTAGTGTAATGATAATGCCATTTGGTGCAAGTACCATCATTATTTACATTCCAACAGTATACATTCAGCATTTAAGTTCATTTTCATTTCACTACACCAATGTTTACATAAAAAACTCTTTCCCATTCATTTATTAATAATAAGGCTATTTAAAAAAAATAGTTTTGATTTCTTTCAAACTGGCGCATCACTGTCAAACTATATCATACCCATTAGTGAGTATGTTAATATTTGTTATATGTTATGTGTATAAAACTGTGATTGGTATACTCACATAAATGGCTATATCTTAATGCTATTTCTACCTCTAAACAAAATTACGGAAGAAATAGATCTCTGGCAATATGCACGCAATTATTTTCATATAATGTCAACTTGTTAATGAGAGTTGTATTTAAGGGTTGGCTATAGATAAGTGACAGCCTAGTTAATCGCTCAATTTAATTCGTATATTCTAGTCCTACTGTATAAGTCAAACTGAATCATGTTTTCAAAATCACAGATTAATTTATCACTAGAAAATTAAAAGTCTTAGGTCACCCCATTGGTCACTATGATATAGCTTTGTTGGGTATCTATGGCTGAAATTTTCGAACTGTTATGTGTATACCAATAAGTGAGAGAAAGAGAGAAATCTTCGGGTATTTATTTCTCTTGCTTTCACATCTAAGTCGATACATTTGGACCTATTTTATTATTTTATGTGAATTTATAATATGAATGAGTAAATTTATTATATTCGCAGTGATAAATTGTTATTTGTTATGTTCTTATCTCCTTGTAATGTTGAATAATAATTTGAAGTAGTAGTTAGCTAGTTCAGAAAACGTAGGAACACTAATTTTATGCTATATACTTATATAGATTACCTGGTTCTCGTACCCAGAACCTAAGTGTTGGTGATACTTCTCTAATAAGTACTGTTTATTTGTGTTTTTATTCGTTGAATTGTCATGTAGAAATTTAATATTACTCGAATAAATAAGTTTTATCTCATCACAACCTATATCAAAAACTCATCACATTTTATCGATCTTCTTGACACAATAATGACAATCAACATTATACTTTTAGTTCTGTTTAAAACCTAACGCTAGCAACATTAAATGTTACAAAAACAACAACAACATAGATTACAAAATCTAAAACTTTCTTCTAATTTAAAAAGGCCCACATATAAATAAACAAAATTAAAGTGTCAAAACATAGATTCCTGTTGTTTTTGAAACGTTTGTTTTGTTGAGTTTGTCGAATCCAGGTTGCAACAGTGGTGATCATTTTAGATTTGTTTGTTACACATTAGAGGACTTTTTTTGAACATCTGGCTATCTTGACTTGCTGACATATCTTAAAAGAT
This sequence comes from Timema californicum, assembly GCA_902141385.1. Taxonomy (NCBI): domain Eukaryota; kingdom Metazoa; phylum Arthropoda; class Insecta; order Phasmatodea; family Timematidae; genus Timema; species Timema californicum. Next base: position 41,565 of record CABFOW010001623.1, read on the forward strand.
GAACGTATGGAATAAGATTCACCATTGCCTCTTGCCATTATCTATTCTTTCAATACTGCTACACAATTAAGCACTGTTCAGCTTGACTAAACATTATTCCCACTCCAATCTTTTAAAAAAATACATTTCATTCTTCTAGAAATTAAGGATATGTTGTACTCATATTCTTAAAATATATATTAACAAATTTGCATTTGATATTGGCAATAAAATTTATTCAAACACGAGTTCTTTTATTTTAGAATCAGTTTTTACATCCTGTTAAGATTACACGCAAATGTACTCGTTACGTTGTTGTTGTTATTATTATTATTATTATTATTATTATTATTATTATTATTATTATTATTATTATTATTAGCACCACTTCTTACTACCCATTCGGGTCATACGCACTTACACTAATGTGTAATGGTAGGGTGATTGTGAGATGAAATGGAGGACCTACAGTTTAACGTGGAATCCTAACCACTGTGAAGGCCTGGCATTCCCCACATTCACAAGATGTCTTGTCAGAGGTGAAGGAAGGGTTTGACAATCAGGTAAATCTGTGCCGGGACCGAGGATTGAACTCCGGACCTCCAGCACGAAAGTCTGACACCTTACCCCTAGACCGCCAGGTCACCTAGTTACGTTATTGAACTAGAGATGTGGAAGGATGAGTATAGAGGAAGTTTACCCGCATTTGCGTGGAGAGAGAAAGAGAGAGTGAAAATCTATTTAAAAAAATTACAATCAGTTCTGAGATTTGTAACCGTATGGACATATTACAAGCGTGATTGTTAAATAATAATACTCACACAATTACTCCCAAAGAGACCTCACGAGTCCTAAACACTTTAACGTTTCCGTTCAACTGAAACAAGTGCCAGTCAAGGCTAACGTTTCGTGTCATGCCGGATGACGTCACGAGTTCCACGCCACAGATGCGCCGATAGCCCAGTAGAACGCTATGTAGCATGTTCCCCTTCCTATGCCAATTTCTACCCTCCTTTGAATTTACCTCTATTTGTCTCTGGGATCACGTGATGCCTTTCTATGATTATAACTTGACATGTGTCGTCTCTATTGCTACTCGCTATACCACTGTCTTCAGTTTAGGTAAGCAGCGCTATCTACGGCAGACTTGATTTTACACGCCTTCAAAATTCTTTTTCGGTCTTTAACCTTTTTATCAATGTTTTTAAATTATATTTCTGGCTTAGTACTTGAGTATCTATTTAATTGTATATGGTATATGTTATCGTGTTTTTTAGGTCATTTTAATAAGTTAATATTCGTGGTAGATTTGTCTTGAGGTCACTAATAACCGCACACATGAACTTATCTCAAGGCTACTAGATGGCATTGCAAAATATTAATTGTATATTTAGATGCTCCCAAATTTAAGTACGGGTAAGAAATATAGCCAGGTATATATGTTGGATTGGTTTGAGCCTCTTGATGGTTAGGCTATGCCATCATTGTAGGGTTCCACCAGGGAAATGGCTAATACCCCACCGCCACAACTTGCAACGATCCTTACCATTCATCATCCATTGCATAGTGAGAGACTGTTGAAAGGAAAATTCCATAACTTACTGTGTTTGAAACTCTATATAGTGACCCTACTACATTTTTTTTACGCATGAGTACACTAAGTTTTGATGAACTTTTATTATTGATGAGACCATGCATAGCCTATCAAGACAAGGATATACGTCTTGCTACGAATGTTTCACCTGAAGAAAGATTGGTGGTGACACTATGGTAAGTTAGTATGTAGGCCTATATAAAATCACCTTTACAATAACTTCTTTATTTTTAAAGAAAAAAACACAGATAAAACGTAATACCCTGCTAAAGATAAATAACCAAGGCAAATAACCTAGTTGTTATGAGTCTAATATTTCAGAATCACGAGAAAAATTTGAAAGAATTGTTTGGACTGTGTCATTTGAATTTGGGGAAGCTAAATGGAAAGGATAAGTAACGTTGCGGTCTTTCTTTATAGTTGGCTTCTGTTGTTTTTGCACCTTCGTTCGAAATAAATGCATTTCTGTTGCTAGTTACACCAGATAGCTTAGCCAAATTCAAAATGAAAGGCTTGGACTGTTGAATGCATTATTGTTGTACAAATTGTGTGCTAAGATTAAAATTTGAGCCACATTCTGCCCTTAAGTTTTGAATTACTCTCAAAGTTTTTACCTTTGCCTCTGCCTAGTTTTTTAAGTGAAGGAACTAAAGGGAGTACAAAGTGAACATCTTCATCTTTGTGATTTCTTGAATTCAAAATGTTGAATAAAGATTCAACGAAAAACATAGGCTTCTTTTTCTTCTGATTTCAGCCTCATTTACATGGTCAATTCTATTTTCTTCATTGACATCGTCATCTGATATTACATTTGATTTCATTGATCTAGATTCCATTGTTGGAAGTAAAAATAATTTTTCAATATATATATATATATATACACACACACTTCCTCTTCTTTGATGTTGATTGCCGGGACTTTGTCTCTTTCTGAACACGGAGCTCTCTACTGTTCAAAAAGATCCTTCATTTTGCCACTTCTTCTGTGTGTCTCGAGCTAGAAATAATGAACATGTTTAACTTTTTATAAGTTTATAATACATTCATACTAGTTTATGCTATATTGTACGCCTATTATGCTGTGTGCGATATAATATAGTATGACCATATTCTAGACTTTTCCCTTATTTTTTAGAATTTTATTTAAGATTTTAGGCAACTGGCACAAGCTTCAATTGACTCTCCTTTGATTTTTTAATTGCACCTTCAACGCTAAGGATGATAATCAAATGCACTTGCAAAAACATTTGGAGTATTTCGCAACCATTGTATATACCACAATCCATTATTTCCAGCCTGTGTCCGGGTCATCTTAGTAAAATGCCTCCATCTTCCTCCTTTAATTTTTTTTTTCTCATTTGACCACTTTCTGTTATCCGCTCCTCCCATCTCTTTCTTAGTTTACCCACATAACTCATTTCCAAAATTTTCTTCGGTATACTCTCTTTTTCCATCCTCATTACATGTCCATACCATCTCAGGCTTACTTCCTCTACTATCTCATGTAGACCCTGTACTCCAACTCGTCCCTAGATAACTTCATTCCTAATCTTGTTTCTCCTCGTGACAGCTAACTTTATCCTCACAAACTTCATTCCCATGGTCTCCACTTTCCTAGTCTCTCTTGCATTCCTTGTCCATGTTTCTGTTGCATGTGTGAGAATAGGTACAAAGTATATCCTGTACAATACTTCCTTACACTTCAAAGGAACATCTCTTCTCCATAGAAGGTATCTTACGCACCTATAGAACAACTCTCCCTGCTGTCCTCTTCTCCGTAAATCCTCTCTACTTCCACCTTTCTCCTCAATCACGCTTCCAAGATATTTTACATTTTGTACTTTTCTCAGCTCTACTCCATCCAACCTTATAGCTTTATTAGGCCTTACCCTCTCCCTTGTCATTATCATCACTTCACACTTTGCCCTGGTAAATTCCATTCTTGTAGTTGTTCCTGTACTTCCTTACAAATAGTAATAATGAAAGGGCACTCCCCTGGTTCACCCAGTTTTTTATTTGGAACCACTTTGTCTATCCACTCTTTGTCTCAACACAATTCCTGTTATCATCATAAATGCTTTTCACTCTCATTACCACTCCTCTTTTCACTTCTTCCTCCTCCATCACTTTCCAAACTTTATTTTTTATCCACTCTGTCATATGCATTCTTCACATCCATAACTATCATTACCAAATCTTTTCCATATTCATACTTTCTTTCCATTAGCTGTCATATGGCAAAGATTAAGTCTGTTGTAGACCTCTGTTCCCTGAATCCGTGCTGTTCCTCTCTCCACTTTTCTTTAATTTTATTTTTATTCTCTTTTACAGAATCTTCTAATATATTTTTGTACAGTGGCACATCAGCATTATCCCCTTATAATTTGTACACCTCTTTGTGTCTCCTTTTTTGAAAATAGGTATTATAGTTCCTTTTCTTCCAGTTTTCCGGTACCGTGTTCTGCTTCCAAACCACTCTCAGCACCCTGTATGACCATTGTTTGTCTACTTTACCTGCTGCCCTTCTCATGTTCACAGTCAGCTCGTCCACACTCGCTGCTGTTCCTTGTTTCATCTTATTTAATGCATTGTCCACTACTTTCCATTTTGGCCCCGTTTCCTCCTTTTATTCTATTTATTCCTGCTCCTCTTTTTCACTCTCATTCCTCTAACTCTTCCAGGTTATAAATGTATATACTGGGGAACATTAAAGAAGAAGAATGGATAAGAATAGCTGATCAATTCTATCAAAGAACCAAATTTCCCAATATAATAGGTGCCATTGATGGAAAGCATATTTGCATCATTCAACATCCTGCAAGTGGATTAACATTTTACAACTATAAAAATATTTTTCGCAAGTGTTAATTTCATGGACTGATGCAGATTACAAATTTATTTATAGATGTTTGATTATGCGGAACTTCAAGTTACTGAACAATTTTTAAGAATTCGAAAATGGGTAAAATGTTGGAACAGAATCAACTAAACATCTTGAATGTAAGGTCTTTGCCTGATTATTAAGACGACCGAGCGTTGCAGTTCTTTGATGTGGCGGACAAAGCTTTTGGTTTATATAAACACGCCTTGAGGCCATATGCAGAAAAAAAGTTGACAATGCTCAAAAGAATATATATAACTATCGCTATTCAAGAGCTCGTCAAATGGTGGAGTGCACATTTGGCATTTTATTTAACAAATGGAGGATTTTGCACAGACCACTAAATGTCGGTATCGAATTTTCCGACTGTATAATTAAGGCAACTTGTTTACTTAATAATTATTTTCGTTTTAAGGATGGCATACGTTTTCTTGAAACTGTATTTGATTGTCCTCTTGAAAGTACTGTTTAAAATAGCATACACAATTGTGGAATCAATATTAAGTCTCTTGAAGTTTTTCATTTCCCCACAAGGATCAACTCAATAAGAAAAAATGTATTTGGTGGGTTGTGTGAAAACAACAAGCAATTAAATTAATAATTCAACAGTGGAAGAGCAATTAAACTGTTCATAATAATTGTCAAGTGTATTAACTATAGGTTAAACGTGATTGTTAAACTTTATTGTTGAAATAAAAAAAATAAAAAAATATACAAACCTGCTTCAGTTTTATTTTCGGGTGACCATTTGCTCCAAACTGGTACCACAGCTGGAAAGATTTATTTCCAAAGTTTTCTTTTAACATTGCTGTATTGCATAGTCTTTTAATTTGATGTTATAAATCTCTTTAATTAACTGTTCAATATTCTTGTCTTGCAACATTGCACTTCCATACTCACCGAGCATAAAGAGAAGATTGGGGAACAAGAGAACAACGGTTCAGTTGTACATAATGGAAATAATTAGAGGAAGAATGGTGTAGGGGTAGAAAAAGATGGAGTCATTTTACTAAACTGACCCGGCCACAGGCTGGAAACAGTCGATGATGATGATATTTGTGTTAAATTTTTAAATAGAAAAACTTAATAAAATCGCATCAGAATAATTCAAACGAGTGAAAATGTTTAGAATTGAGATTCTTAAATTCACTGAAGAGGTTTTGCTAAAGGCAAAAAAAAAGAGAGCTTATTTTAAAATAAAATTGTTTGGTGTATTTATTTATATAACCTTAATTTCAATCGAAATGGCACACTCTAAATAATATTTAAGTAAATCGGGCCATATTTTATGGCTCATATTGTGTATCTGCGTTTGTGTGTGTCCAGGGACAGATTTAGAGTTGTGGAGCCCTTGGAAAGATAAATAATTAAAGAGTCCCCAACATTAAACAAACATTTTTTCTTTTCAACATCACCTTTTCTTTACTAAATTAACTGTTAAAATCTCACTGTTATAGATAATATATGAATAAAGAAATATTGTCATTTTAATAAATTAGATTTGTTTTTGAAAAAAATACATATTTCGTCCTCGTCTAAACCTTTGGAAAATACTCCAAGGACCAATTATCTATCAAAATGTCGTACTCTAGGGCTGTGTCTACACCACAGTCATATACACATATCAGAAGACTCTGGTGGTGGGGACAACTAAATTAATAAAGCAATGTTTTATAGTTCTAAATGAACCCATTAGATTAACTGCAATCAAGGGATGTTGTCAAAGTTTTGAAACTAACACTTTAAATTACTTGTTTGCCTCATGAGCCATTAGTAAGTATTATTTTGTCAGAAATAAATAAAAATTGATATAATTTTATTTTAAGATTCTACCATGACTGCAATCTAGGGAGCCAAAAGAGATTTTTTTATTATTACAACTGTTTGTGGGGACCCCTGGGCAGTTACCGTCTCTTAAATCCGCCCCTGTGTGTGTATACATATATATGGTTCCAAAGGAACAATACATATGTATGTTGAAAGATTTATTGTGATAAATAGAAAATGCATTTAATAAAATTAAATATATAAATATGTAACGAGATTCCAACTTGGGTAAGAAATTGGCGATGATCTGTTATTTCACAACGCAATTCAACTCGCTCTTATTTTTTTTCCAACTACACATAAAAAACAACTGATCTGAAGTTGAAAACTAATCTGTTAATCCCTTCCAGATAGAAAACAAGTGAAATCCACAGTTCTATTTGATGGTTAGGACGTTGTGGAACAATCTGGAAGATATAAACTTTCTTTTACATTTTCGAGTCTCAGGAAAGATTATGGTCACACAATCGCGCACAAAAACTTTGAGAAACAATCACACACATGTATTTATTACCAATAAATGAGAACATTAGTTATCTATTAACGTTAATGGTTTGATCAGTCATTATTAAGTGTCAAGCCACTGCAGGCACAGGTGGCTGGTGCAAAGAAGGTGGCAGGTGCGGCCGACCTTCCAACTTGGTATAGTCTAAATGAAACTCTTTGGCCACCTTTCTCCAGTTCTGAGCATCGAAGAAATAATATGTGCCTCGCTCATAAGTCGATGTCTTTTCCAATATAACCATTCCAGGTACTTGTGTAATCCAAACTTTCTCTTCCATATGATAGCGCCATTCTCTGCTGTACCTGTACAAACAATACTAGATAAAGCAACATTCTCTGCTGTACGATCATAATGCCAGCATGCTGACCTACTCCATACAGAATTGCTGCACACATTTAGGAAATGGTTTAACCTGGTAGCTAGTGAAACAATCTAAAATTTTGAAAGCAACTTTCATACACAATGTTTTTGGTGGCTCCAGGTTTGGGAGTTTTTATTTCAATAAATTATGGTATTTGTAAGTACTCTTAAAAACCTTGAAATAATTATGAAACAATTTCTGTGTAGTGATGCTTACAGTTCAGCTGCAGCTGCCAGCTGTAGCACATCTCCATAGTTGGTGTAGTACATGTAGAAAAGGAGATCCTCCTTGTAACGGTTTAACTTGACTGGTGCCAACTTCTCCCTGGAAAATACGCAACCTTCTCTGGTGACCTGATGGACCTGTTGCGGTACTATGTATACAGTAGTGTAGCTGATAGAGGTACTGTATAAACAGTAGTGTATGTGAGAAAGCTGTTGTGGTACTATGTACACAGTAGTGTATTGTGATTGTCGAAAAAATCGAACTCAATATTTTGATGAATGTTGACGTTTCATGACCACCCAAATCCGAAAAAGTGGTTTTTGAATTGAAGTCTGTTTGTCCCTCAGAGTTCAGCCTAAACTATTTTACAGACTGGGCTAAAACTTGATATCTAGGGTTTTAATAGGGTCACCCCGAGGGGTTTTTGGAATTGGATATCTAATTCTAAAATTGAGGGTAGTTTCCTTAAGAGAGAAAAGAGAAGAAAAAAACAGATTTTATCAATATCGGCTCTGGTCTGATGCGTAGATTCAATTTTTTTAATCA
>CABFOW010001623.1:49659-76962 GCA_902141385.1 Timema californicum
AAAAAAAACAATATGTCATGAGAGATTGGCAAATATATTGATACAATCTTGTTAGCTTTACCTGTACAGAGGAGCTACCAAGGCTTACTTAGGTTTATAAATTACAACAATCTAGCATAGTGCAGCTAATTTAAAACACATTATTTAGACATTAGGCTATGTATCAAAATAAATAATTACCTTAATGGCATGATGGGGCCTGATGTAAAGTAAATTTATGTCAACATAATTTATAATATTGTAAGCCTATTGTTCAATGTTAATTTTTGACATAAATTGAAAATTATTAATAATTTAATAAGAAACAATTTCATATAAGTAAGCATAATACTTTAAAAAAATGTTTTCAATGAATTAGATTTTACTAGCTCTGTAGTAAGGTGGTTGGGTGACGAGGGAGGGGAAGGGGGGGGGGATAGAGGTACTGTATATACAGTAGTGTACCTGATAGAGCTGTTGATGAGGTACTCGGGAGGTACATGAAAGTCAATATCTTGAGGCCGACACGGTGTCTCAGCCCAAGGTCCAGCAAAGTTGGGATACAAGTTCTCTGGTGAGTTGAGATTTAGTCCGAGGGCGGTCAAGTCCTGCCCCAGCGCAAGGGATACAAGGTTAGGGTCAGTTTCCGCTGCTCTGATGAACGTCAAGAGCCCGACCATTCCAAACTGGTCCTTTACCATACTGCCCGGTATATTGGTTACCTGACCTGAACAGAGAAATATTATATATACAACGACATGGAGTTACACCACATGATGGTATTACAGCTAACAGTAACCACATGATAGTGCCAGAAACCGACCCAACATAGTCAACCCCTCACGTGCCACTTTTGCAAACTTTTGTGGTCAAGTTGAACATTGATTGTGCTCATATCTCCTTAAATGTTATAGTTCATTTAGTTTAGTTGATGTAATCTCTAAATAAACTATGTTAATCCTTTAATCAGTGTTTTACAATCGCTGTGCCATGAATTGTCAGTTAAAGAGTGCCATCAGGAGTTTGAGGGAGGATGAAAAAGGAAGAGAGAAAAAAAATTAGGAGTAAAAATAAATATCTTTAGATCCATGACCAACATTATATTTAGAAATAAAACAACTACTAGAATTTTGCTATCAAGGCTTGATTAACTGCTTGGTAACAGTTTGTAGGAGAGTATTTGACAAGAATTTCAAATTTTGGCAACCAAAGCTTTTAAGTCATATGATTCCAAACATTCAAATTTTTAAAGTAAGGAAAAACCTCTATTCTGAAGCCCATTTTAATCTTGAAAGCCTTGTGTGAAGTCGTTTGACAAAGAGGTGGGACCCTCATGCCCTTAAGGAAGTTCGAGGGGTCAAAGAATGTTTGGATTTGAGACTTATATAATTAAAAAAAAAAATTTTTTTTGAACAGTTGATTGTTTTATAGCTTTATTACACCTTATTGGTGGTTTTGACTCATAACAATTACATGACCAACTTAACAACCCGACCCCAAACCCTTAATTTAACACTTAACTGAATGTATGAATGTTATAATTTAATGGATTGTAGCAAAAAAAAGTCAACATTTAATCATTTTTTCTATTACTATCATTCCATTATATTTATATTTCCTCTTTTGTCCATTGTTTTCATCAAGATTTTGATTAAAATTTGGGATTTGTAAATTATATTAAGAATCGAATTCTTAAAACAGTATATTCAACCCAATTTTATGTTATATAATATAAAGAATCGGATTCATAAAATATTATGTATTCAACCCAACTCTAAGTTGAAGTAATACTCTAACAGGGCCCTCCCTACTTGAACTGGCAATACACCAAGGATCACAAAGTTTCATCGGTTATTATAAAAACTATTAAATCCTTTTGAATTTAATGAAAACTTGCAACATCTGTATCAGTTTTTATCCACCCCATTAATTTTACCCACACATATAATAATATTATTATTTAGCACCGCGTCTTACTACCCGTTCGGGTTATACACTTTTAAGTACTAATTACTCTAATGGATTAGGAATTGGGAAGGAGGAATTGGGAAGGTTGAATTAGAGGAAGTGAACCCGCATTTGCGTGGAGGGAGAGTGGAAAACCATTTAGGAAAAACCACACACAGTTCACCCGACCGAGATTCGAGCCTCGATCTCCCTGTCCTCAGTCGAGCTCAACACAACAAGCGTGTTAGCCAACTACACCACTGAGGCGGGTTACCCACACATATAAAATCATATGAGAACTAACTTATTGTTTGCTCAACATAATGCTGACATTGCCCACTTTGTGATGACACAAGCCCCAGATATGTAACTACAACAGTCTTTGAGCTTATAATAAACACAAAGTGGCCTTACATTGTGGACTTGTGGTGGACATATTGGCCCATAAATTCAATACGACAATCAATAATAAAAAAAATTACCTTAGATCTCACCTTGTGACATTTATGAAACTGTAGGTATTTTTTTTAAAGGATTGACAACCTCCACAGTTTGATTTTCAATGGAACACCCCAGTAGTTATGTAGTACAGGAAATATCAGGTATATAAAGACTGTCAGCAAGTTTCAGGTACCATAGTTATCTCAATCTAAGACGAGTTTTTTCCCCCAAATGTATAGCTTCAAAATATAAGGGTCATCTTAAAATCGCAGACTAAGGATTGGGTTACATCAAAAGGTAACATTTATATCTTTGTTGAATATTAATGCAATAGTGCAGGCCTGCCCTTTTTTTCGTACAGTTTAGAGGTATAACACAGATCACAGGATATTTGGTTATTTCCAAGTATTTTTAGGCTATTTTTTAGGTTACTGGTATCACTAAAAATAGCTATCCACTTTTGGCCCGATATAACACTCGATACCCATAGTATTGACTGGTATCGCAATAATCGATACTATTCGCTAAAAATCTCGATACCACTCGTTAATATTCAACACGGTTAACTCCACAAATAGGTTGGGGATAGTGATAAGCACAATCAAATTGAATTTCTTTTTCTCGTTGTGCTGGTTTCTATTACTTTACCAATTACTTCAGTCCCGATATCAAAAATTCAGCCATTCACAATAATCAAGATAATTTAAAAACAAATAATGAATTATCATATTGTTACGTATTTAATTCTTAGAACTTTGCCTACATAGCTAGTGTTTGTCAAGTATGGCGTGAGGAGAAAACTCAAATCAATTTTAAACAAACAATCGATTCTATAAGTAAATTTTACTGGACAATTTTAGTGAGGCCGAACTTTAGTTTTAATTTGTAAACTCTACAAAATATCTAACTTTTAAATAATATCAAGTAAATTATTATCTTTTATTAGATATTCCTGGATCATCAGTTTTGAAATAAGAATTAAAATGCTTGTTTTGACTATCACTAATTTGTTACGCTTGGCTGTCATGGTGGCTGACTTTTACAGTAATTCCCAGAAGATGTGTTTATCGGTTAGATTTTTTCTAACACGTGAAATGTGTTTATCTTTTCCTTATAAAAGCATTAATTTGTTGTTTATTTATCCTTTGATTTCCTTTCTTCTTTATCTCTTTAAATTATATTATTTTATTTTCTGTATATCATTGTGAAAGTGATAGTGTCACGTTTTAGAAGCTAGCGTGTTAATGGTTGAGTCCAATGTTCGTATTTAGGGGAGTAGGGTATGGAAGAGACTTTGAGTTTCCCTAACGACTATCATCTGTCATAGTAAAAATTAGCTTCTCATCCAAAGTTAGCCTTCTTATGCAAAAGCAATATTTGTGACAAAAAATAAATTCCTTAGCAATTCTGCAAACCTAAATTTTGCAGCCCTAATTAGATTTTAGGTCAAGATAAGTGTTTTGTTTTGTAAATAAAAAAACAATTTGTTAGTATTACAAATTAAGTCTACCGTAATTATAATTTTCTTCATTCATGATAAAATAAATACCACTTTTAAAAAATCTATCCAGAACTACTGAAAAACTGGGTGTCGTCTTAGATTCGTGGTCGTCTTGGATTCGGGTGAATACGGTAGGTAAGTTCTGTCAGCAAATTCCAGGTATGTAGGTGTTGTCAGTAAATTCTAGATATGTAGGCACTGTCAGCAATTTACAGGTATGTAAGCGTTGTCAGAAATTCCAGATGTACAAGTATTGCCAGCAAGTTCCATGTATATACAGCCTGTCATCAAGTTCCAGGCATGTAAGCACAGTCAGCAAGTTCCTGGTATGTAAGCAGAGTCAGCAAGTTCTGGGTATGTAAGAGCTGTCAGCAAGTTTCAGGTACATACAGACTGTCAGTCAGGAACACACCCCCATCCCCTCGATATACTAACCATCAGGCGAGGTCTGGATGCCTCGTCTACTCGCCTGACTCTTCTCAGCCCCGGGCGCCCTGTTGGCTGGGGATGGCTCTGGCCCCAACTCTGTTCCTCCCACCTTGTCACCTGACACACTTCCTCCCGGAGAGGGCCCCTCTGTACTCTGGGTACCAGGGAGAGCGGGGAAGTCCTCGGAGCTCATGGTGAATTCACTGGCCTCTGCGGTGGGTTGCTTCACCATCCCCACTGCAACAAGCACCAACCGTGATCATGAAACCATAAGATTAATGACTAACTACTAAATAGGATCATGAGGACAGATAACCATAACCATCATCATTATACCATTGTAGTTTTTATCTAGTCAATAACATTCCATACATTGTGACGAAGTAGAACATAAATACTTATTCATTTGGAACACACAAGACAAAATATGGAAAGAGACATATTTCACTAAAAAAATGAAAATAAAATAAAAAAGTTAATCTAAATTCCTCACCCAGAAGTGCCTTGAAGTGTAAGGATGTGTTGTACAGGGAGTATTTTGTACCCATTGTCACATGTGTAGCAGAAACATGGACAGTGAATGTAAGAAAGACTAGGAGAGTGGAGGCCATGGGAATGAAGTTTGTGAGGAGCATATTAGCTGTTACGAGGAGAAACAAGATTAGGAATGAAGCTATCCAAGAGATTTGGAGTACAGAGAGTACATGAGATAGTAGAGGAAGCAAGACTGAGATGGTATGGTCATGTAATGAGGACATAAAAACAGAAGAGAATGATGGAAATGAAGTATGTGGGGAAAAGACTGGAGGGGAGGCCAAAATATAAATGGGAGGCGTAGATAACAAAGTGTTATAAGTGAGAGGACTAGAATGGTTGAAATAATGAAAGAAGATGGAGGCATTTTAGTAAACTGACCCGGCCACAGAATGGAAAGAATATTTTTATTTAGCATCGCATATTACTAACCAATCTGATTCACAGAAAAAAACAAAACTGTTATCACAGTTTAATGTTGACTAAAGTTCTGGTATCTTACAAGTTTATTTTATATTTTTTACCATGTTCATAGACTGTGTCATGGATTTGGGAGTCAAAATTTGATTTTTGTTATCGATTCAACTGATTAAATTTATTCAACCATGCAATCGTTTCAAATTATACCCTGATTTTGGTTGGAAGAGCAGTGGAGAAAATCAAAACATATTTCTTTGCGGGCAACATTGATAATATTTTCTTATATTATTTGTGTTATTTCATAGATATTGATAATATCTATCAAAATTAACATCCGCAGATGACATGACTTTATTTATGAATATATTAACATTGTTTTAGTAACTTTAGTAACTAACTTCTACTGTTCTTCCTAACAAAATCATACTATAATATGTTAGTGATAAAATATTCCATTCCAGTACAGTTGAAATGACACCTTATTATGTATGTTGACATTACCTGCCATCTGTTAGCAGTGAGGTACAAACACATCTTATCAAGTTAGACATCACAATTATTGTAATACTATTATGTCCCCACAACCATCACTGCAAGTAAAGGCTACACTGGCTACAACATAAGTTGATCAAATGAATAAACAACATTAGCAAATTAACTTGGTAAAGTAAACAAAAACATTCTGGAATTTTTTTTACTGTAGTATTAATTAATAATTATTGTTGTGTTGAATAGCTCCTAATTAATTATCATGTTGTATGGCTACTAGTTAAAGTTTATATTGTATGGCTACTGGTCAATTGTTATGGTGAATGGATCTTGGTTAATTTTATGCTGTAGGACCCCTAGTTAATAGTTATGTTGAGTGGCTCTTCACTAATTGTTATACTGTAGGACCCCTAGTTAATAGTTATGTTGAATAGCTCATAGCTAATTGCTATGCTGTAGAACCCCTAGTTAATAGTTATGTTGAGTGGCTCTTCACTAATTGTTATGCTGTAGGACCCCTAGTTAATAGTTATAGTTAATAGTTATGTTGAGTGGCTCCTAGATAACTGTTATGGTATAGGTTTATCAACCAAGTGCACATTGGTATAGTTCTGTTATAAAGGCTTCTGGACCAATCAGAGCGGTGAAAGTATTTCCCGCAGTTACAGAGAGAATGGTTGATTATTTCTCCGATATTGCTACTGTTGTTGGTGCTTAGAGCGAGCACAATTTGATCAAGTTATGTTGGTAGCGAGCAGCAAGTGTTAGGGGCGGACCACACCTTGTCTCTGTGCAGGGCCGCACTCACCGTACGGCTGTTTGCCCGTCATTGGACCGGGTTGTGGAGCGGTGGTGGCGGAATCCCCCTGGCCCCGGTTAGTCAGGGAGGGGAATTCAGAGAGATCCAAGAGGGGAGGGGTACTAGTGTCTCCTCCTCCCCCAAACACTGAATGGAAGTTATTGATGGCCCCTTGCGAGCCTCCGTACGCCCGGCTGGCTGGAAGACCAAAGCTGCCCATACTTCCTGAGCTCCTGGAACAAGTCGCAAACATAAGTGGTTGAGGACACTCCACAGTTGGGCTGGTTTGCACATTTTAAAAATCGTTACATTTTTGTTTGAGATAAAAATTGGCAATATAGAATTAGTTAATATCTAAGGGAAGCCCTAATAAATTAAAATGTAATTACTAGTTGTGAAACTTTTTTTAAAATCTATAAACAGTATAAAAACCTGCTCCGTGATCGACATTCCTCAACAAAATCTTGCTTGGTGTTCTTAAATATTTTCTTCAATTGGTGTTCACCTCATTACACCCTAGCCCTATTTTGAGCTAGTTCTATCCAGTTCTTCTCATCATACCCTATCTTTATCTTGGATTAGTTCTATCCAGTTATTCTCATTACACCCTGTCTATTTCAGGTCCATTCTAATATTATCTTCTCAGCTGC
Source organism: Timema californicum (assembly GCA_902141385.1). NCBI lineage: Eukaryota > Metazoa > Arthropoda > Insecta > Phasmatodea > Timematidae > Timema > Timema californicum. Next base: position 56,849 of record CABFOW010001623.1, read on the forward strand.
GTCTAGGTGTTCCTAATGGTCTCTTCCCATTAGGTTTTCCAGTCAGTGACTTGAACACAGTTCTATAATCTCCCATTCGTACTGCATATCCTGCCCACCGTAGTTTGCGAAACTTGATTATCCTAACAATGTCTTGTGATGAGTACAGGGTATGTAGCTCATCATTATGTAACCTCCCACCCTCTCCAGTATGTTTATCCCTTTTTGGGACCTACTGATGAACCACTATAGATTTGACACTTGTTTTTTTTTTTGTGTGTGTATGTATACCGAACAAACTTCATTTCATTCTTCCTACATTCTTTACTCTCTCCGTGTTCTCTTAAACATTGTGTCCTTCCTTCACCTCTGACAAGACATCTTGTGAATATGAGGAATGCCAGGCCTCCATCGTGGTTCGGATCCCACGTTAAACTGTAGGTCCTCCATTTCATCTCACAATCACCCTACCATTACACATTAGCATAAGTGCATGTAACCCGAACGGGTAGTAAGACCCGGTGCTAATAATAATAGTAATCTTAAACATTGTGCATTGAGTCCACCATGTTGTGCCTGGGGCTTGTGTTTCTTTAACCTTTTTTTTAGGGACTTGATTGCAATCATCCATGGTTGGCTCAGTATCGTAATCTTTCCACACAACCAGGCCCTCCCATTCTCCTGCTTCTTTACTTTGCAGCCATTACTGTTTCCAGCCTGTGGCCTGGGTCAGTTTCTTATTCAAGCCATATATTTTCCACTACCGGCTGGCTAGGCCTGTCATAGCGTCATATGTCTTATAATACAACTTAAGACTAGGACAGGCACAACATCCAGTCCCCAGCCGTTAATCCATCACTGTGAAAGGGTAAACCCACATTTCACCAATGATACATTTTTTTGGTCTGGTCAGGAATTGAAACTAGTACTCTTAGCTCAGTAGACAGTCACACTACCGACTGAGCTAGGGTGTTGGCATATCAATCCTATACAATATCTTATATTTTATATGACTTAGGCCCTAATCATTATTTTTTAAATCAATTTTTTTCTGAAGTTAATATTTCATTTTATTGATTTTTTTCCTCGGGAAGAACCTAAATCTTGTTCCTCTATCCCCACCCCTTCCAAGTCTGTTTCTATAAGCTCTATAAGGAACTAATATACTAATGGAGTTCTAGAGCGTGTCAAAATAACCAACAGGTAAATAACATAACCATTGAACCTACCCCAATCCTGTGGTAAGAGAGCGGCGATCAGGGAAAGCACGCTGTCCAAAAAGGCCCCTACTGCCCATGGGGGGCAGGTTTCTGTTGGGGGACAGCTGTTGGGGAGTGAAGGATGTCAAGCCAGTAGAGCCAGGAAACATTCCTGACGTGGGTGTAACGTGACCAGATAAGGAACTGCCACCAAACCCTCCTCGACTCACACTTTGAGTGGGGTTGTTTCGTGGGGGCTGCTGGAAGTTCAGGTTGGCCATGGCCTCCTTTCACATGAAAGAGTTACTAGGTCATTAATTAGTATCTGCAAGAGTCGCTAGGTCTCTACTTGTGTCTGCAAGAGTCGCTAGGTCCCTACTTGTGTCTGCAAGAGTCGCTAGGTCCCTACTTGTGTCTGCACAAATCGCTAGGTCCCTACTTGTGTCTGCAAGAGTTACTAGGTCCCTAGTTGTGTCTGCAAGAGTTGCTAGGTCACTACTTGTGTCTGCACGAATCGCTAGGTCCCTACTTGTGTCTGCAAGAGTTGCTAAGTCCCTACTTGTGTCTGCACAAGTCGCTAGGCCCCTAATTGTGTCTGCAAGAGTCGCTAGATCATTACTAGTGTCTGCACGAGACGCTAGGTCCCTACTTGTGTCTGCAAGAGTTGTTAGGTCCCTACTTCTGTCTGCACAAGTTGCTAGGCCCCTAATTGTGTCTGCACAAGTCGCTAGGCCCCTACTTGTGTCTGCAAGAGTCGCTAGGCCCTTACTTGTGCCTGTAAGAGTCACTAGGTCATTACTAGTGTCTGCACGAGTCGCTAGGTCCCTACTTGTGTCTGCAAGAGTCGAGAGTGGGGTTGTTTCGTGGGGGCTGCTGGAAGTTCAGGTTGGCCATGGCCTCCTTTCACATGAAAGAGTTACTAGGTCATTACTAGTGTCTGCACGAGTCGCTAGGTCCCTACTTGTGTCTGCAAGAGTCGTTAGGTCACTACTTGTGTCTGGAAGAGTTGCTAGGTCAATACTTGTGTCTGCAACACCCAACATATCACTACTTGTGTTTGCAACACCCAATAGGTCACTACTCGTGTCTGGAAGAGTTACAGTACTAGGTCATTGTGTTTGAACACCTAACGGGTCACTACTTGTGTCTGCAACACCCAGCATGTCACTACTTGTCTCAAACATGGAAGGTTAGATTATGTTAGGTTAGTTTAGAAGTCATAACATATAAAATATTATGTTTGACGAATTATTACTTGGTTATAAAATAAAATACGTAAGTCTCTGCTGAATAATATGGCTGAATGATACTCTGCGAAGTAATGAGAGACCTATAACTTGCTAAGCCATTAGCCACCACAACTCATATTATTCATGCGTTTGATGTTATTGTGTGTTTCAAGTGATTAATAACACGGTTGGATAGGTCTTTTTTAAATATATTAAAGAGGTTATTTGAGCTTAAAAACCAACAAATTATACAAGGTTGAGAATAAATGAAGGAGCTATAACAAAATCTTAATACAATATTGCTTTTCAGAAAGCCACAAATGGGGGTAAAAATTAGTTTAAATCTAACCAACATATAATATACATGTTGTAATGACAAATAAGTGAATTATTAAATTAGATTTGACAACAATACACTAGGGTTAATTGATAATAACTTTAAATGAAAGTTGCATACCAAAGCAAGAAAAATGATGCTTTTATTATAAATTTCTTGAGTATAAACAACAGGATAACCAAATTTCTGCCATAATACCACAGAGTGAATATACCAGCGGCCAAGTTAATTAAATTAGTGAATTTATAGAAGAAAATAAAAAATAATATACTATGTTCGTGATTAAAAGTGCAACATTACTTCGATAGAAAATACGATTTAAGCCATAGATTAACATAACACTATTTTATGTTAAGGCTGGGGTAAAATATGGGTTAGATATCTTTAATTTAGGTGCTACGATCTAGGCTCGTTTCATACTTGTGTAACTAAAATAACAGCTTCGATGGCTCAATAAGATTTTTATTTGCTTGGTAGTGTGACAAAAATCCCATTAGTAATTTAATATATGTTGCACTAAAACATAATCAGCTATTCAGTGAGGGAAATTAAATTGACAATTTTTTTATTTTCATTTTCATGAATTAAATAAATACACTATTGAATTGTCGAGTACGTGAGTCGTGTTCACTACTGACTAAAGATGGCAATTTCCCCAAATTAAAATGATAATATTAATATTGTTTATGACTCTATCGTTCCTAAAGCGTATGCCATGGCGAATGGGCAATGTTTTGTGGTAAGCCGTAAGATCGAATTTTTTGTTAAAATTGGGCGATTCTCTTGGAAACGCTCTTTTGAGTTGCGTCTAATTATCCGTTTGACATATTTTGGGGAATGATTTATTATTTGAAACTAAGGCCAAATTGAATCTGGGTAACCGGGAAGTGTCCTTTGGTTTCACGCCTGGGGAATGTATCCCTTTTGCTGCCTGTAACGCGCAACTAGGTTAATTTTCTGTGGATAGCGATAGTGAGGCTATAAACCACGTAGTCGATCAATTCTCAGATACTATCACTAATAGATGGGGTAAATGTGATATTCTGCTGCACGACATCATTGCGCGGGACAACATTCTTGTGCGCTCAGGTCCGTATTCCTGTGCGCCTCCCAAAATGGAAATTTTCAGGAATTTAGTTTTTGATCTTGAAAATAAAGGGGTTACTCACCCATCTAAAACCTTATATACGAGTCCCGTTTTCATCATCCCTCGCAAAGGCCAAGGGTATCACCTGATAGTCGATTATAGGAAGCTCAATAAAAAAAAGGGTTTGACCCGTATTCGATGCCTAGTATCGAATCGGCCCTCCAACATATTGATGGAGCTAAATAATATAGTCTGATCGATCTTAACACGAGTTTTCTTCGGTGCGCGTTCTCAGAGCCTTCATGCGCCCCTGGGTACTAGTTGTGGGGGGCAAGCACTGAGCAGGGTGTTGGATAATATCCTTGCCGACTTAAAATTTTAATTTGTCTTTAATTATCTTGATGACATATGTATCTATAGCAACTCCCTTGACGATCATTTGCATCGTGTTGAAACTGTTTTGAGTCGCCTGCGCACAGCGGATCTTACTATCAATCTGGAGAAGGTCGCTTGACAAAAAAAAAATATGTTCCTTACCTAGAGTATATTATCTAGGAAGGTAATCTTCTTGTTGATCCTGAGCGTGTTATAATCATTCAAGACTTTCTGGCACCAAAGAACATTACGAGTGTGTTGAAATTTTTGGGTATGTATCCGTATGACATCAGATTCATCCCCATGTTCTCTGAAGTCGCCTGCCCTTGAACTCCCTTAAGAAAAAAGGGGTGACCTTTGTTTGGGGACAAGAGTAGAATGACGCCTTTCTCACTCTCAAGCACCATCTTGTTTCTCCTGCTGCTTTGCGCATGGCTGCTTTCTCTCTTCCATTCCAACTGCATGTAGACGCTTCTTTGGTAGCGTTTCCCAGTAGAACCTTAAATGCGGTGGAAAATAAATATAGTACTTGTGAAAAGGACTGTCTTGGGTGCATTTTTGCTGTCAAGAAGTTCTCTGACTACCTTGAACTTAGGAAGTTTGAATTGTTCACCGCTAATATGGCGCTGACCTGGATATGGAATTACCTCAAATAATTAGGCAAAATAGAGCGCTGGATTTGGAGAAACTCCAAGTACAATTTCACTACGTATTATATCGCTAGGAAAATGAATGGGGTACTGGATGCGTTATCTCGTATGTCTAAAGATCTTGATCCTGTTGGGGAGCACCTAGAAACCAACCCCCTGTGTGTCATACATACCCTCCCCGAATCCTTTATCTCAGGTGGGTTTGGGTTCTGCTAGGGACTCTTAGGGTTATTGTAAGTGACAATGGGCCATGTTTTAGGTCTAAGGCATTCGGGAACATGTGCTTTTCTTGGGGTATCAGGCACGTGACTAATAGTTCTTACAATCCTTCCCCAAACCAATTTGAACGTTTCAACCGTAATTTGAACGTGGCGCTCACCATATTTCACCAACATGGTCACTCACACTGGGATAAACACCTAGACTTCTTGAACGTTGCGTTAAATTCTGCATTCCATGAGTCTGTTAAAGCCACCCCGGCTTCAATCTTCCTCAACAGGGATTTGAATCATCCCCTTCTTGACACTTGGGATGTAGACCCACTTTTGTCCGAGGCTGGCGACCACCCTTTCGTTGAGAAGTGTGAGCTTGCCTTTGAGAATCTGCACAAGTCAGAGAGGAAAGTAGCGTCAACTTATAATCGGGGGCGAGTCCCCGTATATTTTAAGGTTGGGGATAGTGTAATTTGTAAATGTTTTCCCCTGAGCTTGGCGGTGGATAAATCATTGGCTAAGATGGCGTACAAGTGGAGCGGGCCATGGTCTATCCACAGGTTCTTAACACCCGTCTCCGTTCTGCTAAGAGAGATAGCAAATCTGTCTTTAACTCGTCGGGGTCATGGGAGCTACCTCAAGGCTGCTGGACAATGAGTCAGTGCCCTGCCCTTTTTGTTAGTGTTTAGTTATTTAGTTCGGTGTCCTGTGTGTTGCATTTAAATTTATTCAAAGTTCCTACTTAATAATGTATTAGATTCGGGGTCTCCCACTTCCAACACAATAAAGAAAAGAAAATGTGATAATTGATGTCATAAAGTTATACTTCTAACGCCTAAGACTTGTGGAAGATTATGTGCGCTTCTGTGCGTCAGTCCAGTCAAAATACACCATAAAATACGAACTTTCCCGGTGAAGACTTCTTTTAGAAGCCGTATTTTCGGGATGGCAATATCCTAGAACTGTGTACCTGAGTTTTTCAAGGTCCCTCCAAGATTGGGTAAACCTGATTGGACTCCTCTAGCGCTATGTTGTACATGACGATTTATGCGCTCTGTATTGTAGGATAAGGTTTATATTTTCTGATTTTGTTCTCAGAGAGGCCTTCCTGTTGGCTTCTCCCCTCCTTTTTTCCTGTCTTTGGGGACCAAGTACTGGACTGTCCCATGGCTCGAGGAAAGAAGTCAGCTACCGACCAGGCAGATGGACCCCATTGTCTGAAGTGATGGGGGCAGACCTCTATGGATCCGGTAGAAAAAAGATGGCAGAAGTGTCAAGGGACTACGCGCTCCTGCGAGAGCTGTTCAAGGGTCGGCGAGCAGCTACAAAGATAGCCGCTGGAAATACAGGTGACCTTCCAATAGATTTCACTATCAGAGGACCTTTGGGCGAGAGCTATATCTACTCCTTTTCGAAGCCAGCTACAAATGACAGGGATGGCGCTACCCCGTGTCGTTCCCACTAAACTGAGGACGCATATCCTTCTCCTTTTCAAGGGGTGTGATGTAACGAGTTCAAACAAATGGGGTAACTCTTATCCTCTGCCCTGTTGGACTCAAACATTGGCGCCCGTTTCCACTGACCTCCTCTCTTTAATATATAATTCCATAGACTGAACGGAGGCGTATTCTTACTCTCGGCTCGAGAAGAAAGCCACGCCAGAGAAAAACAAGTGAAGGCGACTCTGCGCGCTTAGTTGTCGTTTTCTCCACCTGGACTATTCATGAATCTTCTTTTAGTTCCCTCGGTTACCAGCAAAATCCCCGCTCCATCCCTCACCGCCCTTTCCCCAACACTCTATGGACATGTCAGTTCGTTTGCTCACAATATATCGGGATGTTTCGCTAGTATCGTACTATCGTTACTCATTATGCTGTAGGCTTGCAGGTGGTTAGAGCGATAAATTAAATTAATGGTTGATTAAAATAGTCAAAATTCTCTTTTGGATAATGGGGGAGAATCTCTGAAAAATTACTGTTTTTGACTTGCAAATTTAAATATTCTATTATTGGAAGAGTTTGTTAACTATCCATGGGGTTATTCTGTATTCACATTTTAATGTTAATTTAATGCTATGGGGAAAATTGCTATTTGTTCTCTATATCTGACCTTGAGCTACATATTTGCCGCCACTCTGATCAAACTCGTTTGGTTTTTCGAGGGGGATATTATCTTTTATATGAGCGGTGACACGGGCACTTAATTGTTGGTTTGCATTGCACCTTTAATTAATAGGGAAGCAAACCTCCACCAATTGTATGGTTTTTTCTGAGCTAGACATGGGACTAGCACCTATCTTTGTTCTATTTATTTATGCTTTACAGGAATCATTGTGGTTATAAGGTATTTCGTTTGTGTAATGCCCTGGAAGTTGTCTTTATTGGCGAGCTAGTTGTCTTAATATATTTGCCTTGAAAAGCTTGTTAAAACAGGTATTTATATTAGTTGTAACGTAGAGTCCTTGCTGGACATTCATAACATAGACTCAGTGAAGTATATATGTTGTTGTAATCTCCCTATATAGTAATAATCTATATTCAACCTTACTCGAGCGATGGGGTGGGTTTTTTTAAATAATTTTCCCACCCCAAACCTATAGAAAGCAATTTTCAGCCCGCAAGGGCGCCAATACCTTTAATGTTGTTATTGTAGTATCCCTATGTTGTGTTCGGTTTCGAGAGCCCTTCGGGCTGGTGTTAATGTTTGTCCCTCTATGTTTCTCGTGTTTTATTCATGTCTTTATATATATGTTTAATTGAAAAATAAAACCAAACAAACATTCAACCTTACTCATATCAAAAGAGTAGCATAATTCGTACACATGCATATAGCCTTAAATAGTTGTATGATGTAGGTTCTAAAATAAAGATATTCAAAATCTAATTATTATAAAAAAAATCTTTATATCATTGTGTTTATTTCACAATAAAGCACAGGTACAATCTGCTTTATTAGGGTTGGATGAAATGGATATATTTATTTACACATTCAATTGACATACATTATTGTCTTTGACTTAACAATCTGTTTTATAATAATACATACTGTTTACTATCTACAACTATTAATATTACAAAGAAGTGTGTCATGGCATTTAAACAATGGTTTAGCTGTAATGTAAATAAATAAATCTGTATGTTTACCTATATCTAGAGCAATGAAGTTCAACACTGTCTGGAACACATTTGGTCAAGAAACAAACAAAAGAAAACATAATATACTAAATCATCACCTTCCACTTTGATGGTAAGCATTACAGGCTAACCCATAATTAAGGTTAGGTTTAATAGTACTTTTCAAGAACTGACAAACATAACAGACAGTTTAAAACAACAAGGTTAAGGCATAAAGAGATAATTTACCATTGTGATTTAATCTTTGCATAACCTACATTTATTTGTAAAATTTTAAAATGTCTAAGGGTCATCCATAAACCATGTAAAGCTATTGAAAAAGGGAAAGATCGATTGTCTTGTATTGGTCATATATATCTTTATATGTTGTTACAAGGGGGAAGCTCTAATGTCTACATGGAGCTCTAAAATCTGCATGGTGTTATGTGGGGGGGAGCTCTAATGTCTACATGGTATGAGATGGATGGATGGATGGGGAGACTGGGACTAATGTATACATGGTGTTACATGGGGGGGGTGGGGGGGGCTCTAATGTCTACATGGTGTTACGTTGTTTATGGATGACCTCCTCTTAAATATTTTGTTGGGAAAAAAAACTCAACAAACAAAGTGTGCGTTATGGTGTTAGAAACAAACTAATTCTTACATAAAATATATTGTTTAACTGTTAATATTCTTCCAAAAATAAATATTTTATTTAAAAATAACAATTCTGTATAAAATATTGTATTAGAAACAAAAAAAAAACTTATAAAAGTGGAAGCAAGATTAAACCTAACTGGTAAAGTTGAGTAAAGCGTTCTTGGTTTAATATTTCGAGACACAAGATAGATGACAAGAACTTGCAAACAGGACAAGAAATGCCTACAAGAAATCTGTTTTTGACCGCCTTTTAAATTTAAATTCCAAGAATTTAAATTTGGCAAATTCTCCAAAACACACATTATTCTCTATGAATACAGGGTTTTATCCATATTTAGTCGTAAACTTATTTATTTACCAAGTTTTTTTTTGTATAACATTAGGTTAACATTAGCCTATTGTTAAAGCTAATTGCTTCAAATAATTCAAAAACTTCATCTTGTCTGTAATTTTATGCAAATGCGAGGTACCTAAAAACCAAACAAAGAGGGAAGTGTACAACTGGGCAAACTGCTTGGTAAAGGTTGAGGGAAACGATACACAGATAAAGAAGGCACTGAGTAGGGCCGTGAAAAACTAAACACTTTTTTCCTCGATACTTTTACTGATATTAGTACTCACTCTCTGGTAATGGATCGGTATTATAAGAAAATAATTTTTTTTGTCATATTCACTCATGCTAGGATTAAATGTTTACTGGGGTGGACTGTGGAGAAAGAACAAATGAAACTATTTCTCAATTCTCCCTCATTTTATGTGTGACAAACAAGAAACAATTCTAGCATTCAATCTCTTTTAGCTCATCATAATTCCGAGCTGTTCTTTCATCTTTGTTTATCAACACATCCTGATACCTGACCAGGCAACCTCTCCTTAGTCATCACAAACTAAACAAAATAAGCTTTTGTAGAGCTCAATGAACTCACTCAAAGGGTGCCCCAAGCAACTGAAGTAGGGCAGGGTTCTTCTATTGTTTATCAATATTATCTATCTTGATAGCGTATACAAACAACGAATGTAGTTTAAAAATGGCACCTCCCAGAAGTGAATTATGGAAGTTTTTTTAAGAAGTTGGATAGCGAAAAAGCATATTATACATTTGTTTTAAAGTATTAAAAACCATTATAATTTTCAGTGTTTAAAGTAAATATGAAAATACAATTATAATGCAAAAGTTGAAATTACTATTACTAAATAAATAAAAACATTTTTCCAGATGTACAACTTTAGTGTGGCGGGAAAGTTGAAAAACACCATTAAAGCAGCTAGCTTTAATAATAATCAATGCTTTAGCTTCTCTCTTTGGTAGATGAGTGAAGCTTATCAAGATTATCATTAAGTGGAGAACTATGCTCATTGCTCAGGAAAGTGAAGGGGTTGTTTGGAGATCCAACATGTTCTTTCCTAACTGCAATTAACATATCTCTTTAAGGAAAAACTCTTTTCTCTTTTTTTAGGTAGTTTGTAATATATATTTGGAAGAAGGTACAGGAAAGGTATATAGAAAACATATAAAAAGAAATAACACAATTCACACTTTACACTGCTGCCATTGGACAAGGAGTTAATGATTGCCTATTGAAGAAAATCAATTGTTACTGCCCAATCTCCCGACCTAGGTTTCATTCTATCGGAACTCATCAGGAAGGAGTAAAATGAAACTGGTAAAGCATAATAGGACACTTAGATATAAACACGTAAAAGGAAAAATATAACATAAAGAACAAACACAGGAAATGTGACAGAAATGGAAAGTGTGAACTGTGGGGTTCTTTTCATTGTAAAAGCCATAATGTGTTTGTTCCATTTTATATGTTTTCTATATACTTTAAATGAACATAAATAGATTACATTGAAATTAATCTTTGAGTTACTACCTATCACGGGTTAAAAATTACATAATTCTTACCATTTATTAAGGTAAAAATGATTTTTTATCATTGAACTTAAAGTTATTTTAATTTGGAAAGAATATGCTCTCTTATAAAAATATTAATGCTATTCTCACTTAACTTTTACTTAAAACATTAAAATGGCTATCAAAATATATCTAAAGCCGATTGTAGCATTTTAAATTTGTAGTACACCCACAAAATAAAATATTTGTGTGAAATTGACTTTTGGGCCTTTTTAAATGCAAATTATAGTCAATTTTGTTGATTTAAATGTGATTTAAAGATAACAACACTCCATTAACAAAAATGAAAGTCACCTTATCCTAATATATTTATTTCCCTCAACCTAGGGACATTGATAAAATATGTTTATTATTATTATTATTATTATTAGCACCGCGTCTTACTACCCGTTCGGGTTGTACGCACTTACGCTAATGTGTAATGGTAGGGTGATTGTGAGATGAAATGGAGGACCTACAGTTTAACGTGGAATCCGAACCACGGTGGAGGCCTGGCATTCCCCACATTCACAAGATGTCTTGTCAGAGGTGAAGGAAGGGTTTGGTAATCAGGTAAATTTATGCCGGATAAAATATGTTGTTTGAACATATTGGGACAAAGCAGATACTAAAAAAAATATAGAAAAACCATGTCTAAGCAAACTATATATGCTTTTAATCATCCTAACTATAGTTCATTTGGTATTTACAAATTAAAACAAGATTAAAAGAAATGAAAAAGTAAAAAATAAATTAACGAGTATACTTGATGAAAGCCCATCAAGGTAAAGAGGAAACTGTGGGAAGAATCCAATGCACAAAGGTGACATCTTCTTCCTTCTGTCTTCTAGAGTAGTAGTAGTCACACACACATTTTAACACCGAGAGTATTATTTCGGCATTGCTGCGTTTATCAATGCTGAAATATTACTCTATTATTACTTTATTATAAAAAATACTAACCATACCCAGGCTTTGAGAAATTAACTTTACTCCCAAAAACAGTTGACACAGTGTTTTTCTAACATTTTCTTAGTTTAATTCAAGATGGAGTAATCCAGTGTTTGTGTGAAGTTTATTCCCTCTTATCTGTTTGCGTTTGGTAAAGGCAACAAAGCCGAAATATTACTCTATGGGAGTTTAAGTGTGTGTGTTACTACTTTTAATATAGAAGATAGGAAGAAAATGTCACCTTTGTGCATTGGACTCTTCCCACATTTTTCTCTTTGCCAACCTGGGCTCTCTTCATTGAATTCATTACTTTTATTATTAGTTTATTTTTATCAATTTCCATGATTATAAAATTATTTAGTCATTGGGCTACTTATTTTTAAACATTACTCCGTCTCCGCCAAATGATATTATCAGTGTCAATCCTTTTATCACGCCCTCACTCGGCTAACACTCTACATGTTGTTCTACCTGTTATGAGGGGAGAGAGGGAGCCAGAAACATATGTCAAGGAAGATTGAAATCCAACTCGACATCGAGAAAGTTGACTTTACTAACCACGTTGAGTCAACAGGACTATCACCTACAACTTCTCCTCACCAGAGAGCACTGATAGAGAGCCTTTTCTTTGGAGACACCCTACGAAACCTAAGCCGCAGACAAGGCTGTCGACACTAGCCACCTCTCAACACCAGATATCTTCGCCCAACCAGACTTTATATACATAACTAGATTATGGGCTCAAGATTAAGAGGACCACATGCCACCAGTGGGTGAAGATCAAACAGACCTTCTCTCGAGAGACCATGACAGCCCAGGACGGTATGGCACTGCAAATATAGCATCTCCAGGAGTCCGTAACAACTAAGGAGAAAAGATTACAGGACATCTCGTCCCGGTTTAGCACAACACCAGCGGCTGCTACGACAGACGATGCTACAGCAGGTCCTTCTATGGTTCCCATACAGCCGAAATTTACCCTACTGCCTGCACAACCTATTAGGAGAAAGAACCTAGGACTAAGAAGGAAAGCAATGGTATAGGGGCCAGGTCATAAAGCAATGGTATCTCCCGAAAGCCCGACAAAAGTTGATTGTTGGAGGGCTTCCTAGGAATGTGGCAGTGACTACTAAAAAGTTTAATCAGTTCATGGCGCCATATAAACACAGATTTGATTTTTATTTACATAACAAAGTATTAATATAGTTGATGAACTAAAGTTTGCTTTGATTCTTGGAAGATTTCTGATAAGGTTGCTTGATTTTGATTCAAATGGGGGAAAATTCGAGCTCTAAAATTGTTAGTAAACTTGCCCACAAAATAAACATATATTTCAAAACCAGAATTAGTTTTATAGAATCAACAAAATATTGTCATGACACAGTTTCGCTGGTTGGAATCCTGTCTAGGGACATCAAATGCAGGGCACTGGTTTAGACTCCAATCCTATCAAGAGGTGATAACACAAATGGATCAAGGGACTAGCAAAACTAAGTACAGTAGGGCCTCCATATCCACCGCAATTAAGTGAAACCATGGATAATATCATTATATTATATAACGTGACATTCATGTAACACAAATAAATATTAATCAAATAGCCAAAGCTATTATTTATGCTTTTTAGTGAGGAATTCTCTATCTAGAGATCATATTCTGAAAGTTGAAAAATGACACCTGGACACAGGTATCAAACCCGGGACTTTTGGCTTAGCACGCAAATGTTCTAACCACTGAGCTATCTAGGAATCATCCTTTGCCCAGGGTAATTCTTCACTCATATTTTAAGGCAGAGTCTATGATGGACGTACGGAAATTGTTGGCTACAAATGTGTGATTTTATTAAGATCATGAGCTCTCAGATAACGAAGCAACCTTTGAGTCGGCAGTTGGCTTAATGCTGCCACTTGTTCGGTTCCCGTGTCCAGGTGGTATTTTTCAATTTTCAGAATAAAAAAATACATTAAAGTTTAGTTGATAAATTATTTACATTAAGACATTACCAACATTAAATAAAGTACCTACATAATAATGTGTACTGTACATTACAGTGTACTTACTATTCTCCGTTCTTCTTGTTGCAATTATCACTGACGATGATGATGTTAATATGATAGAACTATTTCCACGATGAGGAAATGAAGTGGTTTGACAGTGTAGGCATTGTGACTTAAAAAACCATTTTCTTTCTTTAATTAAAAATAAATAAAATTGGGCAATGCTAAACCAGGAATATTGAATCAGCGAATACGGGGACCCTACTGTATAACCTAATCTAAATGAAGTTAGTTGCCTACAAGGAGCCAGGCCAAGTTGGGTTTGTCGACGTTACTTAAATCTACTCCTAGTAGGGGTACATGTCATGCTAGGTTTGGTGTTGCCTAGTTAGCTGTTTTTTACACCAAGCAGCATCTCGGCAACTCCAAGGTAATAAACCATTTGGGCTATTCCAAACAACGGAGCGATAACAATCATCCGACAAGCTCCGCCCTTGAAGAACGCCTTCACGCCTTCATTCTTCCAAATTTTACTGCAACATTAAGAAAGGCAATACTTCCAATGAACTTCTGTAATATCACAAAAATACAGTTACAAGAGACAAATATGGAGTATTACGGTAGGTAGCCTACATGAAAGCGTCGGCGATGCTGGTGTACGCTATCTCTCCCTCTGCTCTTTTGAGAAGCTGAAGACGTGTCTTCACAACGTCGAATGGGTTGACTAGTAACGCAGTGATTGCGCCCGAGGTGCAGCCGGATAGAAGGGAGCACCAGAAGACCGCCTCTCCTGAATCAATACCAAATAAGATATGCGTTTGTTCAAAGACAATCACTGTGAGCATTAGGATTGTAGACAAGAGTCAACCAGACAGTTTGTAACAAGTATGTATGTACTCACCCGAGTTATCCTTCCGTCTCGGGCCGAGAGCATTGAGGCGCGCAAACAATGGGAAGTAGATGACAGAGAAGGAAACATCCCTTAACATTGTGGCTCCAATTCCTTTGTACAGCCCGAGGATTCCCTTGGTTCGGAGAAGTTCTAGAGTTATGGCGGTGGCCGAGGTCTTAGGAGCAACTTTAACACCTGAAACAAAAGTCTTACTCTTTAAAATAAACACTAAGTAATATAATAAGGTGTTTAGAAATGTTAATTAGTCATTTTGAATTTATTATTATTACTATTATTATTAGCACCGCGTCTTACTGCCCGTTCGGGTTATACGCACTTATGCTAATGTGTAATGGTAGGGTGATTGTGGCATTCCCCACATTTACAAGTTGTGATTAATACACGTCTTGTCAAAGGTGAAGGAAGGGTCTGGCAATCAGATAAATCTGTGCCGGGACCGAGGATTGAGCCCCGGACAGAAGTCTGACACCTTACCCCTAGACCTCCAGGTCACCCATTTTGAATTTAATCTTAAAAATAGTAGCTTAGGGAAGTTCCACCCTTTTAAAACAGTAGACTAGGGGTAGCTCATCCAGTTAATTTTACGGCATATATGATTTGAGTGTGATCAAAATAACTTTGATCTGTCATAATAGATAATTTTATGGAGGGGAAAACCAACAGAAAATGTATATTTCATGAATTTATTCTACAGTTTCTATAAAGAATGGAGATACAAGTATTTGAAGAAAGATTTAATTTAAGGAGTACATATAAGATTTGTTGAGAGAAAAAAAGTATGAAGTGGAAGAACTATGAATGACCTTTGAAAACTACAAGTCTTTCCCTATCATGGCTCTATTCCAAACAATCTAATGAAGCCTTATAGTTGGTCCTTCTTAGCATGTATAGCATCTGTAAAACATGTAAAATCTCATTACTACTTATAGCTGGTTCCTCTTACCATAACTGTTATACATAAATGTGTGTTTCTAGCGGTGTTTTTGTCCATCATTAAGAAAGTTCACTATTGAAAAACAGTTTCACCGTAAGAGAAAATGTTATTTTGTTGGGGAAATTTAAACTGTCCGCTTTAGATAAGAATCCGCTGTTCAGAGGTGTTCGTTAAGAGAGATTCTATTGTACAGCTAGAGAATGGTTCAATTTATATTTATATACGATTACATACAAGCCAAGAAGAAAGGATCCAGTCTTGTTGAGCCATTATACATTTTGCGAGTCAAATTGAAACTAAGACTTTAAATTGTCTTATCTTTGTAAATGAAGTTAAGATGTTACCCTCAGTCCCGGCGGCAGCCACCCTGCCTGCATCTTGAAGTTGAATCTTGAGCAGTTCCATGGGCGTGGTGATTATGATCTGGCACAAGCCCGCTAAACCCCCCGCCAACATTTCCCGGGGCAGCGGAATTTTGCCACTGAAACAACAACAGTGAGCTCCGTCATAGCATGGCCCTCTACCATATCAACAATCCTAATATCACTCCACTATATCACAGTGATACAGTGATGTATGTTTCCTTGTACCACAAACTTGATATCCCCTAAACCTGACCTAAATACAGTGACAGAGGCCGACAAGGGGTGAGGCTCCTGCAAATAAAAAACCAACAAACCTAAATTCAATAAGTAGTTATCTATCTATATCATCATCATCATCATCATCATCATCATGATGAAACATTTCCAGCCTGTGGCCGGGTCCGTTTAGTAAGATGCCTCCTTTCCCTGTCCTTTCACCATTCTCTCTCCTACACTCTTCTCACCTCACTTGCCCACTTTCTGTTATCTATATATATGGAAGAGAGGATTCCAAGAAGATTAATATATATGGCTTGTATAAAAAACTGACCCAGGGCACAGGCTGGAAACTATAGTATGTATGTATGTATACTTCATTCACGGTAGGAGTTTACCTCTGAAAGGTCTTTTTTCTTACCAATATCCTACTATATAATAGATTTCTGGTAGGGAAAAAAGTCCTTTCCCAGGTAAACTCCTACCGTGAACGAACTTTATGTATGTATGTATGTATTTTCCAGTCTGTGCCTGTGATTGCTCTCTCTCTCTCTATATATATATATATATATATATATATATATATATATATATATATAGAGAGAGAGAGAGAGAATGTGTCTCTTTCCTTTCACACTAAATAGAATAGAATATTTACCCTGATGATGGTGCTAGATGATGCCTAAAGAAGTCATTGGCTGTGAGTTTAATGGCCTTCTCCGGAGTAATCAGAAGAATATTCACCCCAGAACCTGGATGCACCATAAAGAATTGATATAGATTATAGAATAATGAGACAAAAGAGTAGTTGGAGAAGGTTATTAATTAGAAATATACACAAACCATTATAAGTTATATTTTTAATCATTTTATTTCAACATTTTTCTACTTTCATTTCCAAAACATAGTTTTTCATTTTCCTCAAAATGTCTTTCTAGCCAAATGTAGACTTAAACCCTCGTGTATATTAGGTTGGTTAATTGCAACATACATTTCAAAGTAAGAACAATCTTTTAAGATAAAAAAAAAAGTTGAAACAAAATCTTTGATCTAGTAAGTCCTCAACTTACGTGACTAGTTTGTTCTAAAGGTTTCCGCTCAAGTTGATAAACCGCATAAATTGAATGGTGCCTAAATACAATGTATTTTTGACAATTTTTTTTGAAAGGATAATTAAAGCTAATTAAGTCCTGTTTATGAGAAAAAAAAAACTACTAAATACTGTATATAGGTGGACCAGCAATACATAACCACAGCTGAAGGTAGAAACAAACAAAATGGCGATGACACCATAAGTTGAGCATCAGAATGCAGAAAAAAGTATCTATCTAGATTATATAGGCTCGATAGATGATGATAGATGTAAGTGGAAGTACCACAACCACATTTCTTCAAATCCCATAGCTCAAGTATGTATATGTCGAGTGAGTACTTAAGCCATAAAGATAAACCATATCTGTAACTTAGCTATGCCATAAAAATTGAATGGGGCAGGTACCCAAGCGTTAGATAGGGCAAAAAGGTAGGCATGGTTTATCTTTACAGCTCCAAGTTTGTATGAAACTTTAATCCCAAGTAATTTGGTTAAATTCCCTGACAGATAAACAAGATAATGAGGGAATAAATAAAATAGGTACTAAATAAACACTTACCACGGTACATCCCGAAATAGCCCTCGGCTCTGTAAGTCTGGCGGAAGCAATGCAACCTGGGAGATAAAGAAATGTTAATGTTATTGATAAATCGTAAGCAGCAAATACTGTCAAGGGGCCTTTACAATACACTGCAATGTATGTAAAATAACCAAATTAAAGTATACAGGTAAAACAAGCGTTGACCGCCCCACTCTGATGTAGCAGATGTGTCCGAACCATCTTTCCTTCAACTTCATAAGTTATAAGAGAAAATAATTGAGAATGCATTGAACTAAAGTGTGCAGACCAAGAAAAGGTATATAAACAAATACCGGAGTAAATTATTTAAGAAACTCAGTAGCTTTTGTGATATTTAATAAGTCAGTCCAACACATCCAAGAGAGCTATGCCCAAACCTCCATGTTTTACTTGTTTTAGTCTTGGGGCCTTGGGGTAAAGAGCGAGCCTCAGGACCCGATGTCCGCGGGTTCAAACCCAGCTAGGGTCGGCAAATTTTTCTTGGCGGATAAAAAAATCTGTAGCTCAACCTCCTTCAGAGGGGGAGAAAAGCAGTCGGTCCCATGTCAATAGTGGGGTGTAAAAGAACCCTGGAAGGTATGCGAAAATACCTTTCCCGTCAAAATTGGTAGGTACTTTCGCCTTCGCTCATAGACATCTTTGTGTGCTGATATAACCAGTCGGTTCAGAAAGTGCACGTTAAATATCTCAAATAAAAAATACTTGTTTAATCCACTCCAAAATATTTTCTTTATTAAACAAGCCAAAATTTAAAAAAACAAACACAAATGAGCTTATAATCATAAAAATGGGGTAAATAATAACCAAGAAATCTGTTCAAAAAAATACAATGGAAATAAATATTTATCTAAAAAATTATGGTATGTATTTAAAAAAAGATAGGGAATAGAGGACAATACAGGACAAATGGTGAAAATATAGGAAATGTTATAAGTACTGTACCAGGGAAGTTAACGCACACTGGGTTGGAAGGTACGAGACAGAGGGATATCGTGGCGGTAATTAAGAATCTCTTTCTATCTCTCTCTTAGGTATGAGACATTCTCCTCTACTATCCCACACATAAACATGTTTTACTTACCATATGTATCTTCAAGAACTTACACATCACCCAAAATGTTTTTGCTGGAGCTGTTGTCTGACAAATTGTACTTCAAGTTGATGATAATACTATCATATACCTCACTAATCCATTGCTCTGATTTTAAGTATTAAAAAAAAAATTCTTTGTGCGTGTGCATCGCGATAAGCCTTTCACTGTTTTTATAGAGTTAAAATTTTCCCCCACTAACCTCATAACAGTGTTTACACTTAATGTAATGTTCTTATTATAAATCCTTTACCAATGGCCATATATTCTAAGGGGTTGAGTTCGGGATTGAATGGGTGTAGACATAGAATAGAATGCCCATACTTAACTAGCCATGAATGTTGTGATAGGGCACATTATCAATAACTAGTACACTGTCAGGTGGGAAGTTGGAAATCAATTTTGTTTGCTATCCATTTTTCGTTGAGTAAAAATGTTTAAAAAAAAGACATTAAGCCCCACATGACTACTCACAACTCCACTATGTTATTTATACTGTTGAACTAGCCGGTGCATGTGTCCATATTGTTTTGCCACTGTGCAACGTTAACAGTTCCATGTCTAACCTCATCAGTACTACATGTATACTCACATAGAAGAGTACTGTTTCTGACCATCTGGGCCAATTTGTTGATTTTGGAGTCGAGTCTTGACAAGATCCAGGGGAAACACACATGACACGCCGATAATACCAGCAATACCGCCATTGATAATCTTAGGTAGTAGTCTAGAACATACAATACACGCTTATACTATCAGAAATACCGCCATTGATAATCTTAGGTAGTAGTCTAGAACCTACAATACACCCCCATACTATCATCAATACCACCATTGATAATCTTAGGTAGTAGTCTAGAACCTACAATACACCCCCATACTATCAGCAATACCGCCATTGATAATCTTAGGTAGTAATCTAGACCATACAATACACCCCCATACTATCAGCAATACCACCATAGATAATCTTAGGTAGTAGTCTAGAACATACAATACACCCCCATACTATCATCAATACCACCATTGATAATCTTAGGTAGTAGTCTAGAACATACAATACATGCTTATACTATCAGAAATACCACCATTGATAATCTTAGGTAGTAGTCTAGACCATACAATACACCCCTATAATACCAGCAATACCACCATAGATAATCTTAGGTAGTAGTCTAGAACCTACAATACACCCCCATACTATCATCAATACCACCATTGATAATCTTAGGTA
>CABFOW010001623.1:80928-93500 GCA_902141385.1 Timema californicum
ACCATATTGAAGTGAAACAATACTGGGACAGAGCTAAATACTATCATATTAAAATGTTACAATACTGGGACAAATCTAGATACTACCATATTTAAGTGTTACAAAACTGGGACAGAGCTAAATACTACCATAATGAAGAGTTACAATATTGCAACAAAGCTAAATACTACCATATTGAAGTGAAACAATACTGGGACAGAGCTAAATACTATCATATTAAAATGTTACAGTACTGGGACCAATCTAGATACTACCATATTGAAGCATTACAGTCTTGGTAGATAACTAAATACTTTTAAAGGAACCTAAATTACTGGACACAAAGAGGTAATATTTACTTAAATTTTTCAACTACATTTTGACAGACATCCTCCAGACATTTAAGTGATATTTCGGGCTACCATATTATTGTACAGAGGTGGTTACTGATTAGATTATTTTATAAGTATCTTTCAACAATGAACGGACAAGCTGGCCCAATTACATTTTCACCAATAACATGTGATTTCATGTTTTTTGCGATCAATTCAGCAACTTTTAATGATGGCTTAGTTGAACTATCTAAAAACCGAAACCCTTTTTATCCCTTTTATTTGTTGCTCTGTGTTGTGATTTTAAAAGATGTTCGAAATAATATGATGGTTTTTAAGGCTCATTGGGTTTGATGCCGCTTCATCCTGCTGGGAACCATTGTTTCAAAATATTTACAGATAAGAGAGCCTTTAATAGCCCTATCAATAAAATGTTTACCTGTAACAAGTCAACCATATTAATGAAATTGTCATACATATTAAAAGAGAGTAAGTTTATACAAGAACACTCTTCTATATTAAGTCTATTAGTGTTATTTATAAAGGTAAAATGTTAACAGAAGTCAGATAACTATGTATCAAAGAAAAAAAAGTTTTTTAATAAAATAAATAATAAGAAATGAATACAAAATGATTCAACACCACCATCCCCTTTTATATATATAGACAAAGTTTACTCAAATGCATATTCACGAAGTTAAAGATTTACAAAGCTAGAAACTTGAAGGCAACTTAGAACACAATTTAAAAGCTATTTTAAATATAAATATTGTAAAATTTAGTCATCATTTATTCTTGTTCTGAGATGTGGACTGTCTCCGCCACATATTAGGGTAATTTTGCAGCTACTTTGGTAACACTTGTATATGGTTACTTAACTCTTACATTGGCTATCTTTCAATGACAATTTATATTCTATTTGGGCCTATTAGATGTGGGGTTAAGGGAATTTGTAAAATTCCTTGTGACTTGCAAGGTAAAGTTGTTGTTTTTTAATGTGGTGGCCCCATGGTCTAAGGCAGTACTCTCGCAATATATACTATAGATACTGCTGATGACAAGGCAATTGGGGTTCGAATCTCGGTCGGGTGTACTGAGGATGGATTTTCATTCTTCCTTCATGCAAATGTGGGTGTACTTAAGCTAAATTCAACCTTCCTAAGCCCTAACTAATTAGTGTAGCCTAATCAGTACATTACGTGTGTACCTGAATAGGGAGTAAGAAGCTGTGTTAAAAATCTATTACGTATTTTTTATTTTGCGCTGTGAATGTTGAGAAAATAACTCAATGTGATGATTTTGTTCATACAGCTTATTCAATTTTTCATATTAAAGAAAATTGAAAGGTAAAAAGTCATTCCAACATTAATCATAATAATGAACAAAAGGCTGCTGGCACCTTAACTTTACAAGTGTCACTCTCAACATTATCCTAAATCAAGGCAGAGTTTTTGAGAAATAAACCTAACACCTGGTTACACCCGACCTCAAAATACTAACTTGAAATCCTGTTCACTTATGATTCCCATTTGGCCAGCTGCAAGATGAAATATTAAAATAGATTAGAGTTTTTATTTTTTTATTTATAGAGTTCAGCACTGCAGACTAAAATCTAGCTGTAAAATTTTAAATGCTTGTGTTAATTTAACATCTGCAGACCCTAAGATAAATATATATTTTAAAAAAATGTTCACTTGAAATGTCAGTAAAACCAAATAACCAATCACCACAATTTAAATCAAACTACTTTGAATAAACATTAATAGTTTTTCATGAATCGCACTTAATTGCATCAAGATATCATTACAAAAATTAATATTTCGAGACTATTTTTAAATGTGTAAAAGTCTTAGTTTACCCTAAAACCTGGTTCTCGCAACTTCCCCGACACTTGTGGAGGTTTGCACTTTGCAGATGCTGAGCGTACAACTTGACAATTTATAATAAATTACAATCGATACACAAATACTTTTCACCTAGTAGCCAATGATTCTACTAGACTAGTTACAATATAACGCACCTAGTAGCAACTTTCATTACTGAAAACTGAGCAGCGCTTCTAGTAACAAATAGACTTACTACAAAGAATGGAGAATTTTAGTAAATTAATTTTCTACTATAAGCGCCCGAGATAAGCGCTATGCCTACTTCAAGGTAAGTCTGTATAACTTCGAATTAGAGGTAAAACTCACTAAGAAGCATTTTCAATGTTTGTAGATATGCTAAGTGTAGTACCTATTTACTTGGGAAAGTTCCTTTTTTAATAATATTTTGTTTTTCTTTGTAAGTATCACCTTTGGATTATTATTCTTTTGATATACATTATGTTTTATATACATATTTAATATGATTGGTGTTAAAAAATAGTATAAACACATTCAATGAGTTTTTGACGAATTTAGTGTGAATCATTCACTTAGTGACTAGATGGTTATTAACATAATTATTCTTAAAGCATTCATAAAATAAATAACACTGTATAAAAGACAACATTTTACTGACAAAACACATAAATATTTGTTATTAGTAACAGATTAAATAGTGAATCACAATCCAGGTAAAACAAAAGTGTATTAGACTGATTTAAATTGCTTCTGTAAACAATACAAAATACTATTTAGAATACAGCATTAACGTTATCTTTGTATAGTTTAATTATCTTCACGATCACTTCCATTGAAAGCTGCTGGCTCTGATGCTTCATCAGGTCAATTGTCATGAGTAGGTAAAATTTTATACCAGGGTTGTAGTTCCTATGGTATTATACCACTGGTACACAACCTGTCAAGATCTCTCTCTCTCTTTTGCTTAACTAATGGCCAACAGATACGAAAGCGAAAGATGATAAGGTTCTTTACGGCGCCTTCCTTGCCCCAGTACCAATATTTTCTTGTAAGGGCCAGTGTGGTCATACCTATAAAAGACTACACCAAGTGGATCTTTTTCATACCGAAGACACTTGATTTTGAGCCATTTAACTTGATCACAATTCTCATCAACATTTCTATTTCGAATTGGTACTTTGCTAAGGGCATGTAAGTCGTAAAAGTCTTTGTCCTTCATTTCTACAACATCATAGGGCTCCCTTTTCTTATTTCCTACTTTATTTGACCATGCCTGCTTAAATATTTCCTTCCAGTCATTTATCACATATACAGAGGTGTTTCTCTTAGCCTTCTCAATTGCTGAGTGCATTGAATCACACTCCATGTAGGAGTGTCTTGATTCCAGAAATTTGTGTTCAATAATTTGAGGGTGAGTGACTGATACAGCATTAAGTAAAACAACTGCAACATGCTGATTTCTGTTTTGTCCTTCACAAGTGTCAGAAAACAAAGTGATTTCCTTGATGGTTTCTGGGACATTTTGTAAGCATTTTAACATGACAGTTCTAATCTCCGAGCTACCTCTCTTTCCACTTAGCTCATTCCAACAGAAGCAGTATGCTTTGTTTTCTTTTCCTCTTTCATGCACAGTTAAATTATAAACATACAGTTTTCTACAATAATAAGTACATCTGAAACACGTCAGATAAAAGGATTTGCAAGACACTCTGCGGATCAAAGGTTACTGTTTTAAATGCAGCTTCACTTTGAAACAATTTTTTATCCAGTTCATTTGCTGTGTTACAATCTTTTTTTCGAGCCAAATGTGCTTCGTACTCTGTAACTGGAGTTTCTTCTCAACGTCAGCTGTTAAGTACATTGCACAAATTGAGCATTAATCTTTTTTCGGTTTGAAAAAGGATAGATTATAGTTAGTACAAAAAATACGCCTGTAAGTGCTGCTGCTTACAGGGGTTGCATCTTGTACTTTGCATAATTCCTTGTACAAACTGTACATTTTCAATATATAGAATCTACTATCTAAATACTTTCTGCTACTTGACTTTCTAACGTAGTGGGCATCCATTATTGGGAAACTTTCAATATGTTGCTTAGCTACTGTCAAATCAGTGTTGCAAGTTTTATTTTCGGGTTCTTTTTACCTCTTTTACCCTTACCCCCGAAGCAACCAGTGGAACTCATACCTGAAAATACAACATTCGCAGGATCATTTGAGATGCGAAGCGCTTTCTCAAAAAAATTGGCACAAACTCTATAGTTTCCTCTTTCAGTCTTCAAAGTCTTTCAAAGAGTACACTTTAGACCAAGTGCTAACATTATTATTGCCTGCATAAACTTTTATTCGTTTGGGTATCACACCCTCTACCAGGCTTAAAATGAAATAATTCTGCCTATTATAGTTACCAAGTACCCGATAAGATTTGCAAATAGTTTCCCTACCATCCGGTTTAATTTTTTTCTGACACTTAAAGTGGCAATTACTACAGTCCAATGGCCTAAGAGGTTTTGACAGCTGCATACCAGATTTGTTTTTATACGGTAAACATTTTGAGCGATTTAGTTTAGTCTCTTTCATTTGCCATTTTGAAGGTGTTTGTTTCATCCATCGACTCTTTTTAGTTTGTAGCTAACCCATATCCTCTTCCCTGGATTCATCTTCCTCGCTGGTCTCAGCTACAATATTATGTTGGCCTGGTACAAACGTTGGGTCAGAATCAGACATCAGAATCATCATTGACAGCGGATGCACTTATTACATGGGTAGACATAAAGGCAGTTTTAATGACTTTGTTGAAATTCCTGAATATGGGACTCTTAAACTGGCCTCTGATAATCATACAGCTTCTATTACTGGGACTGGCCTAGTTAAAATCGAACAAAATTAATTTGCCTAACACATTGTTTGTATCAAGTCTGAACACAAATCGACTACCAGTAGTGACTGATAAAGGGTTCGATGTCTTGTTCAAAAATAACGAAGCATTAGTAACAGATCCTTAAGGCAATGTAGCATTAGAAGCTAAAAAGCCAAATGGGCTCCATTATGTTGATTCTAAGGCTGTAGAAGTAACAAATAAAGTGCATGAAACACAAAAATGGCATAAAAAACTTGCTCACATAAATTAAGTAGATTTAAAGTTGGTGTGCAAAAATTAAACATTGTACGGCTTAGATTTCAAAAATAATCATACGCTGAATGATTGTGAGGTATACTCCATTCACGGTAGGAATTAATCTCTGAAAGGTCTTTTTCCTACCAATATCCTACTATATACTAGATTTCTGGTAGGAAAAAAGGCCTTTCAGAAAACAATTCCTACGGTGAACGGACTCTAGTATGTATCAAAGGAAAATTGACCCGAGTTCCTTTTCCTACCAGAGGAGTTCCGGAAAACCTCAAAGTTTTAGAAATAGTGCTTTCGGATGTTTGTGACCCCGTGCGTGTCGAATCCTCCGGCTGGATCAAGATATTTTGTAACCTTTACAGATGAGGAAACGCGCTACACCCGAGTTTATTTCTTAAATCATAAAAATGAAGTTCTAGAAGTTTTCAAATTATATAAAAACGAGGTTGAGAATTTCATAGAAAACCAAATTAAACTTCTACAATCTGATAATGATACCTCAGAATACCGCAATAAAGAGTTTGAGAGTTTCCTAAAAGAATGCGGAATTCAATAAAGCATAAAAATGAAGTTCTAGAAGTTTTCAAATTATATAAAAACGAGGTTGAGAATTTCATAGAAAACAAAATTAAACTTCTACAATCTGATAATGATACCTCAGAATACTGCAATAAAGAGTTTGAGAGTTTTCTAAAAGAATGCGGAATTCAGAGGCGGCTGTCTACACCGTATACCCCTCAACAAAATGGCTTATCTGAAAGGATGAATAAAACCCTACTCGATAAAAACCGATGGCTCATGTTGGAGTCAAACCATCCCCTATCATTTTGGGCTGAGGTGATTCCAACAGCAAACTACCTGCGTAAAATGTCTCTATCAAGGACCCTGAAAGGCGAAACACCTTTTCGGAAATGGATAGGAAGAGTGGCATTGGTTCGATATCTTCATGTATTTGGCAACAAAACTTTCGTTTGGGACAAAAAAAACCTGGCGAAGGAAAGTTTTGAAGGAATTTTTGTCGGATATTCCGAAATTTCAAAAGTTTATAGAATATGGATGCCCAACGAAAGGAAAATTAAAATCACGAGAGATGTCACGGTTTTGGACCAAACATTCTATGACTTAAAGAAAAGAAGAGGAGACAACGCTATAATAATGGATGACCAACCTAATGAGGACAACAAAGAAGTTATTAATGAAGAAGATGATGTAATTACTCTTCTAGTTTAAGACCTTGTGGATACCTCAGACGAAGGGGAGAAAAGAACCATATGTAGACCAAGTACACTCAAGGCCAAAACGCAATAGTAAACTTCCAATTTGGATATCAGATTATGATGCGTCAGCCTTTTGTGATGTTAAATGTGCATTAGATGAGGTGATGGAGAAGCATGGCAAAAAGTTATGGAAGAGTAAATGGAATTTCACTTAAAAAAATGAATCTTGGGAAATTGTAGATCGAGAAGAAAGTGACAATGTGGTAGGTAGCAAAATGGTATTAAAAATAAATATAGTCAATGGGGAGTAAGAGAGAAGGAAAGCTCGTCTTGTTGCAAAAGGTTTTGCTCAGCGTCCCGGTCCCGGGTTCGATTCCCGTGTACAAGTTTCATTTTTCAATTTTCAGAATATGATATAAATATCTAGTTTTTATCCATGTTGTTTACAGTCAGCCAAGACTACACTTATATTTAAAGTTGGCTTTTAGGTAGTATATTGATTTCATAAACCATATTATATTGAAAGTCCCATAAATACAATAAATAAGGCATCTTAAAACTGGATTACATTTGTTTGAATGACAGCTAGGCTTGGTGTAGTTGCCGTAGGTTCAAACGATCACGTAGGTTATAGGCTTGTAGAAAGTATTATTATATTACTATTCTTTATTTCAAGTTGGCTCATTTTTATCTTGAATATTGCTTCCATAAACCATATTATGTTGAAAGTTTGACTATTTTACATTTGTTTGAATGACATACTTTGTGTAGTAGCCATACGTGCAAACGATAATTTAAGTTATAGGCTTGTAGGAAGCACGGTATCTACTAAATCCTGATTTTAGTAAGGATACCAATCTGTAAGGTTTTATTTCGAACCAGAATACTATCATATATGAATGTTTTGGTAGGATAAATGGCAATTTTGAATGGAAGTAGAAATTCCCTTTCGGAAGGTATTTACCCTACCTAAACACTACGGTAGGATAGGATTCTGGTACGAGATAAGGCCTTCCAAACGAGCTTCATTCAAAATTCATCGTATATATAAGCCTACATCAACTTATTCAAAGAAAAAAACTCGTCAGTTTCAAACTTTGTTATGCTCTTCAAAGCTTTTTCTAACACATAGTGTAATCCATTTACTAATCAAATATTGATGTATCCAATATATTCAATCAATGAACGATGTCAAAATGCCACTTTGTCTTGTATGGGTGTAGAGAGAAAGATACCTGAAGGCTTCCTTCTCACTTACACATTGGTATGCAGACGAAAGCTTGAAAATTTCAGCCACAGATGTCCGTCCAGATATTACAAAATCAAATATCGTTAAATAGGCCTAAATATGTTTGTAGTATCATTTTATTTGACGTTTACTTGAAAGTATAAATTTCTTAGTGATATGCTCTTTTGAGAAAATACAGTGTTGTGTTTGTATCAGTTCTAGAGCACCATCGCCAATTAAAAAATAAGCTTTTTTATTTTGGTAATTAATGTCTGGGGCAGTATTTTATAGGATGTGATATGATCCCTCCAAACTAAAAGTTTCAAATCATACAAACCCAACTAGGAAATTTTTTGTTAATTATATATTTAAAAAATATATATGTATTGACCTGCAGGTGTTTTTCCTATCTAGGCTTGACCCAACTATCCTTTCAAGATGGCTTCCTACACTAATTACTTTACATAATGTATCGTGTTTCTACACTGCCTTATTATACATTTACAAGCCGTTATGCACTAGTTACTTTATAGATATTCAAAATGTTAATTTTGTTACTAAGCTTTAAAAATTTGAATAAACTACTAGGAATTTTAGATCTTGAAGTCAAAAGTCCAAAGCTTGGCTAACTTGATTCAATTTCAAGGTTTATTTCATATCAAATAAAGTCTCAATAGTTCATTTAATAATTTTTACAACAATATTAGATTTATTTATAAATGTTTTTTATATTATCACACAAAAATGTGTGTGTATTCAAGTTTTAAGCATAAATCTTTGTACTAAAAATAATGCATCAATTTTTGAATAGTAGGTTTCATTTTAGCTTGACTCTAAAAGGACAAAATATTCCTATTTATTTTCATAATGCACAAATACTTATTTTTTATCAAGCTAGCGATATATTCAACACTCCACGCAGCAACAATATGGTAACAGTGCATATTTCAGTTACTCTCCAATTTCTTATTGTCTTCTTTGTTTATTATTATTATTATTATTAGCACCGTGTCTTACTACCCGTCCGGGTTATACGCACTTACGCTAATGTGTAATGGTAGGGTGATTGTGAGATTAAATGGAGGACCTACAGTTTAACGTGGAATCCGAACCACGGTGGAGGCCTGGCATTCCCCACATTCACAAGATGTCTTGTCAGAGGTGAAGGAAGGGTTTGGTAATCAGATAAATCTGTGCCGGGACCGAGGATTGAACCCCGGCCGCCAGCAAAGAAGTCCGACATCTTACCCTTAAACCGCTAGGTCACCGTCTTCTTTCTTGGTATGAAAAATGAATATTTTACAAAAAAATGCAATATCATAGTATGTAACCATATAAGTGATAAGTTGGGAATGTTAAGAAAGTATGTCAAAATGAAGAGGGAAGTTAATTTGTTCCTAGTTCACTTCCTTTCTCTATCACTTACATTAGAATATCTGACAATGTTTTCACATTGTTTTCATAGATAGCAAAAATAAAACATTTAATAATATACAGAGTCAAACATCCAGTCAAAGAAAAACACAACTGTAAGTGAAATGAAATTATAATATGTGCAAGACTTATTTGAGAAAAAAAACAAACAGAATATGCATGTTTGAAAAAATATACAAGGATACATACTACTGTATAAATTCACTAAAAATGTGGTATAAAGCCAATAAAAGTAGATATAATAATTCACAAATCATTGTTTCAATTCCTAATATTATACAAAATACCATTTAATTGGGAAGGATAAAGTTTCTATGATCTTATCTTACATAGGAAATATGTACATTTCATACCAAATAAACTTGTGCTACAAAAGTGTATTAAAACACTGCTGCAATTTAAATTAACAAGTTGGTCATGGTTTGAACCATATTAACATGATTTTTGTTAAATTGTACTCAATGCGCAAAAAATAAATAAAAAACGACTATTGTGAATAGAGGATAAATTTTCTTTCAACTAAATTATTTGTAAATAGTATGTTCATAATCAATTTAGTGTGTCATTCTGACCTTGGTATCCATGTTCGAATTCATAATAATGAATTAGAAGCTGCTGTTTAAAACACTGAGAAGAGTTCTGATGATTAGGATTTATCAATCTGTGAACCTGCTTCAAGGCAAGATGTTTAATTAATTAATTTCAAAGTAAAAGATAGTGTAAATTTACACATACACATGCTTTAGAAAAAATATATTTAAGTACCACAAAAAGTCAAAATCATAAAAAATAATCCACCACAAGCTTTACAAAATATATAAGTACCACAATAATTCAAGCCAAATTAGTAAAATGAAATCGACCATATATTCATACGTCAATCAAGGAATGTATTTACAAAGATATAATACCAATGAACAGATAAAAACACAAAAACCTAATATTTTATATCTAATGATTTCAGTTCTAGACACATTAAACATTAAATTGACACCGGAATTCAGCTGCTACCCATTGTAAGTACACTACCTGCCCTCATGATGGGAGAACACCCAATACAAGTACACATTTATCTGTGAACATTACTTAATCCACTCGAATTGCTTGTAATAAAGCCCAGGGTACCTTAAAGCACAAACCATACAACTGTGGCTTTATCCAGGGTTGATACTGTGACAACCGTTGTTCCCCTGGTCTTCACATGTGTGTGTGTTGTTAGTGTCACAGACAAGCAAATGTTTGTGATTTAAAGAAATATTTTGTTTGTATTAAAATAATGTTGATTGTTGTACAGTGGGGTGTTACATGGTTACCAACACAACAGAAAAGTTATGAGGTGTGTGGATATTTTGGAGTGTTTTATGGTTATCATTATAATAATAAGGAAGTAAAAAATTGTGGCTCAATAAACAACTTATTCAAAACCATCAATATTTAAAATAAAGGCTCATTACAAAGCTTATTTAAGTAACGAAGAAATTTTAACCATCTGTTATGTCCAAACAATGATTTGGTACTTGTATCTCGGTGGAAAAGGGCTATACTATTACTAAACCTAAACAGTGGATCTAGTCCGAAAACTTGCGGTTGGGATTACGTCCAAATAAAGCATTTCTGATCTCGGGGACAAGCTGCTGCGCTATAAGCTCTAGCCGCGCCTCTAGGGTGTTGCTTATCTTGATACGCCCTTGTTGGGCTTGGAGTTCCACTCCCCCGGTGGTGTCTGGCGGCAGGAAGGACTCAGAGTCCAGCTTGAGGTTAACTTCCCGTTCCTTTCCGGTCACTTTCTTGTACTCCTGTACCACAGCGGACAGAACAGTCTGCTGCAGACTGACATCAATGTCCCGCACACGCAGGACAACATTGGGTTCCAGCAGCTGCAACATGACAAAATGTATCGGTGTGGGACATAATATATTTAGATGATGGTATAGCCGTAGTTAATAAAATTATATAATAGTGTAGTTATTTAATTAATATATAGCGAAAGAATCAAATAGCCGAAGTTATTATTTATGGTTTTAGTGAGGAATTCTCAGTCTAGATATCATATTCTGAAAATTGAAAAATAACACCTGGACACGGGAATCGAACCCAGGACCTTTGGCTTAGTACGCCAATGTTCTAACCACTAAGCTATCCATGAATTGTCCTGTGCCCAGGGTCATTCTTCACTCATATTTTAAGGCAGAGTCTATGATGGACGTGCGGAAATCATCGGCTACAAATGTGTGATTTTATTAAGATCACGAGCTATCAGATAAAGCAGCCACCTTCGACTCGGTAGTCGCACGTCCATCGTAGACTCTGCCCTAAGATATATGAGTGAAAAATGACCCTGGGCATCAGACAATTGCAGGATAGCTCAGTAGTTAGAGCATTGGTGTACTAAGACAAAGGTCCAGGGTTTGATTCCCGTATCCACGTGTAATTTTTCAATTTTCAGAATATGATATATGGTGGTTTGTCTTGTCCTAAATAGGACAAGCATCAGAGCTATAACTGACCTGCAGCCTAGACAGGACAACAAACAAGCACCAGTGCTATAACTGACCTGCAGAAGTCCCTGCACTGTGAGGGCCTGGAGGATCTGCCCATAGCGGGTCGAGTTTTTGGTGACCTCTCCCAGTCTTCTCCTGGCCTCGTCTAGAACGTTGCGGACATGATCCTCTCGCACCTTCAACACCCTGAGTCGGGCCTGGTTCAGCATGTTGGACGATTGGCTGTTGGGATGGAAACCTCGTTATTACATGTACAAATGTAAAAAAACACCCAGCGTAACCTTAGTTTAATGTGTTACATACATCTTCTTCTGCAGCTCCACTTGCTTCTCCTTCCTCTCATAATACTCCATGATCTTCAGCCTCTGTTGCTGGACCAGACGACCCTTTTCAATGTTAAATTCTTCCTCGGCCTTTGCGTCAATCTCCTCGGCCTTCTCATTGGCTTCCTGCTCAATGAACGCCATCATATGCTTGATCTACGACAAAAGTTCATTTTCATATTATCAAAAGAGCAAGCATTAAAAATTAATTTTGAAAAAGTTATCTTTAAAATAATGATTCTTATCTAAATGCTAGTTTAAACAAGAGCCTGTATCCTCGGCAAAACCATGAGAGCAATAAAAGTATCAGATTGCTGGGTCCCGCTTCTAGTCAATATTTCAATGTCGCATCTCACAAGGGAAGGATACAACATGTCTGGACATGCTCTGCACAAAACACTTGTCACAAGCCATGTTTTACCTGTTTAGTTTTCTTATTCCCCCATAATAGAACTGAATGAAGGAGAAAACGGTCTGCATCAACAAACAAGACGGAACTAGGATAAAATTAACCAAAATTTGAGGGATCAATAAAAATTGTGACCTGGTTCAGTGGTTGCATGTTTTAACGTGCTACTTTTGTGTT
>CABFOW010001623.1:111027-137177 GCA_902141385.1 Timema californicum
AAAATAAATACGATAAAATATAGCAGATAACCTCAACAAACTTGATTAATTGAACTCGTTTTGATTGATTTTTTCATAACAGTTCCATAGACATTGTAATGACTTGGTTATATTCTCTATGGTCAAGTTAGACCAATCAAAAGCTTTGACACAAATCTAGCGCTCCGAGAAAGTTGACGCTAAGAACTAATGGAAGGCACCTATCCGTAATTTGACGCGCACATAAAAATAGTATTGTAAAACGCAACACTAAGTTTAACCAACGGTTAGACGATACAAACGGTTAAGTTACGAGGACTTTAACGTGACATTGTAAGATTGGGCCTAATTCTTCCACTTCCAATAAAACTTAATAGACGCATGGTAATACATGATCAATGTGTGACATAATTTCTTGTGTTAGTCCTCCCATCACAAAGGGTTCTGGAAGGTTGTACTACTTCTCTGACAAGGAGGCTTAAACCACACTCTTCCCAACTGACACAACATCCAAGATGAAAAGTCAGTTTTGATCAATAAATTCAAGAATTTAAGTTCACTCATCAGTTGTATTTAGTGATCTAGAACCGTGTTATTTAAATTTTACCATGAAGATACAAATCTCTTATGATGTATAGTGTCTACATGTAATGTGTTTTTATTAGCTGTGCTAGATTATTGTAATTTATAAATTTAAATAAGTAGTTTAGCAGTTAAATTGCCATTATTTTTCTTTCGCGGCATTTTAGACCATACTTTGAGGTTTAGTTAACAAGCCTTGGTAGCTCCTCCACCTCAGGCCATAATGCTCACTTAATAAACCAGTGGTTACACTTAAAATGTGAATAATTCAAAATAATTTAATATCAGTGTCGCAGAGAAAAGCAAGGTTTATACATTTTTTTCTCTTAAATATACACACTTTGACATGGGTTAAAATTTTGACAGTAATATGTTGATTACACACTGAATTTTTTCCTTAAATACTGCACTCCTTCCGCAGATTCTCGTAAAAAATATTATCAAACAATTTTTCAAAACTTTATACCATTTTATATCCCAGAAATTATGTGACCTAGGGAGGAAATTTTTTAGTGATAATAACATTTTTAAAAAAAGTTTCATGAAAATCTGCGGTTGTGGGTATCATGGCCTGCGTGAATTGGAATGGAATGCCCCCAGTACGCGCCTGGGAAAAATGGTATTCATTAGGGTTATACACATACACATAAATTACACTGATGAAATGCATCAGTATTTGCATGACTGATTTTGGTGGCTGCAAGGTCTAATGTTTTACTCTCGTAATAAACTGCTGGTGACGGGGAGATCGTGGTTCGATCCTAGTCTTCTGTTCTGAAGGTGGTTTTAAAAAAGTATTTGAGTGAAGGGAAATTAGGAAACCTTGGGGAAAAAACACCCTCCATACACCCAATTAGGGTTTGAATCTCGATCTGTCATCGGCAATTCACTGAAACACTAGTGCCCCTTTAGATGACGTGACCAGTAATCCGCATATCTCCTTTATTAAAACTAAGAGACACTAGTAGAAAAATAATTAGGGTTTTGTTGCATTGTGTTCTATGAATAAAAGACTGGGAAAATATACATATTTGTGTTATATTACTGGCCTGGGGCTTGGTTGTTGAGTTCATCCTATATATAATTAGTTCTAATCCACTGATAAGCATTATTAAAGCTCTAAAACAAATTTCACTTTAAAAAAATTGACGAAATAATTATGTGTTGCTAGAGAATGATTTTTTTGTTGTTTATGGTATGGTGCAGGCTCTAACAAGAATACTTTGATTGAGCCATCTATAAATAAACTATAAAAATAAAACTTTTGCGGTTTGCAAAGGTAGTAATAAATTAAGTATGATTTTATTTTATGGTTAGTGTGTTTGGTAAGAGTGTGTTCTATTTTTGGATAATTTCTACCATTAACTGTTGTAATATTAATTAATCTTCCAACGACAAGCACGATGTATTGTTGAAAATGTCGCTGCTCTAAAGGAAGTAGATTAATACTCATTCATGTACTGTGTAGAAATATAGTATTATTTCTACTTGCAAAATGTTTGAGACAATTAAACCATCTATGAATGTAGTAAGTGGAATTAAAACATCTCTGAATATTATTGGTAGAGTAAAGCAACTGGGTACATGGTAGTTATAGCACTAATATTCATAGGCTCTGGAAGCATACATATCATTTTGCTTTCAGAAGACTCTGTAGAGTGGTCCTTAAATTAGAAGTCAAGATGACGAGAGATTATCGAGGCCTCACCAACCGTCAA
The DNA here is from genome assembly GCA_902141385.1 of Timema californicum. Taxonomy (NCBI): domain Eukaryota; kingdom Metazoa; phylum Arthropoda; class Insecta; order Phasmatodea; family Timematidae; genus Timema; species Timema californicum. The sequence continues at coordinate 113,307 of CABFOW010001623.1, forward strand.
AGGATGGTGGAGTTTTCATAGAGGCGCCGATGCCTCACTATCCTCCACCCTTCCCTGGTGCTGACCACCAGCATGTCATCACCCAAAGGTGGGCACATCGTGATAAGATATGCTCATGTAAAGACCGCAAGGCTGTCAAATTGTGTAAGTACTTGATTAATTATATATAACAATCAGTCGGTACAATTTTACAGTGGATACCAACTCTTGTTTTTTTAATTTACTAAATTAACATTTTGTGTAGTAAGGGGTTAGGGGGGGAGGGGTGATGAGGTGGCTGGTAATTGGTATACATATTGTGTTTAAATCCTATCGGGATTTATTTAAAAAAACTTATCTATATTGGGGAAAAAACCCAGTTCTTATGGTATGGTTATGTAATCTCAAACTTATTTGTTCTGTAATTTTTCTGAATTTATACCTTTTATGAACAGAGGTGTGGGGAGAACTGAGAGTATGAAAGTTGTATTTATTTTATACGCTTAAAAATACATTATTTAGTTAATACTTTTAGTTTGAAACAATTGAATTCAAAATTCCACTTTTTCTGTATGTCATTGTCTTTGTTACTTCTAGACCTGGCCAGAACGTCCAGAAACCTGTTTAGGGATTGTGAGGTCGTACAATGTATTGTGGTTCTGGAAAATGAGGCTTTTCAATGAAATTAATATTTTCCAGTCCGATCAGGCGCCTAACTAGGGTGAGGCCTCTGCCCTGCGCAGAGAGCTTAAAATTCAAAATTCTACTTTTTCTGTATGTCATTGTCTTTGTTACTTCTAGACCTGGCCAGAACGTCCAGAAACCTGTTTAGGGATTGTGAGGTTGTCCAATGCATTGTGGTTCTGGAAGATGAGGCTTTTCAATGAAATTAATATTTTCCAGTCCGATCAGGCGCCTAACTAGGGTGAGGCCTCTGCCCTGCGCAGATAGCTTATTGTCCTCTTCTTCGTCAATGCGGGGGGAGGAGCTGGAACGTCCCCTCTCGGACTATCTAGGGAGAGAAGGCGAGTTCTACTACGATTACCTCTCAGTTTGGAGCATAGGAAACCTTCTCACAGATCATCTTGTTAGGGGGGGAGGACCTGGGCGTCCCCTCCCAGACCATTCTGAGAGTGGAGATGCTGGATGACGCATTCTCCCGGACCATCTGGGCGGGAGAGGGGAACGCTGCCAAGGCATTCTCTCCGTTCAGAGAGACCTCGTAGCCTCCGTAAAGGTCACAAAGGGCCAAAGAGGGGATGAAGAGGTAAATAAATATATATTTTTAGAAAATAAAAAAGAATTTCTTGGCTTAAATTTACAAAGCAAATAATACTAGCATTTTTATGTTGGGAAACCATATTTCCATTATTATTCGAAACATGAGAAAAATAAATTGTTTTACATTATTTGTAACTTTTTAATTCCAGATACCAATCTTCACACTCCTTTCACCAAGAAGCGGCGGTGGCGCCGTTAGAGAAAAAGAAAATTTAAAAAATATGATTTTTGTAAAAAAAATGACATTAAAAGGGATGGAGCTAAATGTATTGTTTTTTTAGGAGGGTTATATATAGTCCCACTAGTATGAACCATCCTCTTTAGTAATAATTTTTAATTATATAATCCCTCAATACACAAAATACTAGATATCTCATAAGTTACGCTAACACCTCCAGAACCTTCCATAGGTGGTAAGAATCAAATGTATCCAACTCTGGATCCCATATAGATCAAACAATAACTTTTAATCGGGTAATTACTCAATATCTCCTAACACGAGCGGAATAAAGCAAATCTCGCTTCAAGAAAGTGAGGAACAAGCCCGTCTTGATAGAATCAGAACTAATTAGGAGGGAACACACAGATAGTCTGTATTATTACAACCGTAGGCTGCAAGTCTTCACACAAGCCACAACATAATCCAATATCAATAGTACTAAGGCCGATTCACACAGAACTCTATGGCTAAGACTTGCTCTGCTAACTCTTTATAGAAAAAATAGTGGACCATGTATTTAAATGTGTTGTTTCACACAGAAAGCCAAGTTATGTTTTTTTCCCGATTAGTGGCCGGGCAATTTTTCTGTCTTCTATCTTGGCCATCTTACATTGCACATGCGCATAACGCAACTTGGGCTCTGTGTTGAAAATATGCAGTGCTGGTTTGGTGACAATAACTAATGAAGTTTTGTTTTAAGTTTATTTCACACGGATTTAAGTAATATCCTATTAGGTTTTATATTTAATAAATGTTTTTATATTAAAATGGGAGTGTTAATTGATTAAGTCAAAATACCACCTACAAAATTTTCTTCCATCTTTCAAAACTACTGCTAACAGTAGCATCTGAACTCTTAAAAGACATTTTGGAGAATGCACTGGAGCATACCGGAAAGAATCTCTGAATTCTGTGTGTATCGGCCTTTAGTCTTTTCTGTCATTTCCTAAACCCAAGTCTACAATTATTACGATTCAAAAAAAACCTTCGAAATAGTTTATAGATGTATTTATAGTTCGAACAGTTTCTTGACTCCGGTGGTTGGAGCTAAGCCCCCCGAGAAAACCCCAAGTTTTAGGTGCAGGGGTTTGGTAAATCATAAATCTCCGCCCCTGATCTGAAGGTGTGCACTTTAGACCTGTTTTTTTTACACTTCTTGCAAGCCTAATCCCTCAATCCACCGGAATGTTTTGTTCATTACCAATAACATAATTTGTATCAATGATACCCGCCTCGGTGGCGTAGTTGGCTAACGCGCTTGTCGTGTTGAAGCTCGGCTGCTGAGGACGGGGAGATCGAGGTTCGAATCTCGGTCGGGTGAACTGGGGGCGGTTTTTCCTAAACGGTTTTCCACTCTCCACGCAAATGCGGGTTCACTTCCTCTAATTCAACCTTCCCAAGTCCTAATCCATTAGAGTAATTAGTACTTAAAGTGTATAACCCAAACGGGTAGTAAGACGTGGTGCTAAATATTATTGTATTGATAAAAGTATTAACACAAGTAGTGGTCGCAAGCTCTAATGTGTGATTCTAGTGTTGGATTGGATTGTTGGTGACTGAGAGATCAGGTTTTGAATCTCGGTTGGGTGTATTGAGTTTTGAACCAAGCTTTCTCCCGCAAAGGTGACTGACTACATTACCTTTACTTTCCTTCATAATTCATACTCAGCATAATTAATGCACCAGCTTAGCTCTCATGGGCACTTAGATCTGGTGAATATATAATATGTATGTTAATTTGATTTCTATCAAAGTCAGAGAAATTCAAATCAAATTCGAGAAAATCTTTGACTCCAAATAAATTACGTAAGAAATTTCAAATTTAAATTCAAAGATAAATATTTCAATTTGTTCATAGCACCGCGTCTTACTACCTGTTAAGGCTTTTGTGTACTAATTACGTTTATTGTTTTAGGGATTAGGTATATTATATTTATAAGGAATGTACCAGCATCTGTGTGGGGAGAGAATGGAAAAACCACTCGGTACATTCGATTGAGATTTGAACCTCTATCCCTCCAATATCGGCAGTCTTGTTCACTGCGAGATTAGCGCGTTAGACCACCGGCGCGGTTTTCACACTGACATTTTGTGTTCACATTAGTAGGTAAAGAGTGTTTCTTTGTCAAATATAAACTACACGAGTAGCATTCCACATCATTATCTGATATTGTCTAAATTTGCAATGATGAATATGTATTCAGAAAAACAACCTCACTAAAAGGCAGCTAATACTCTTAAATCGCTTGATCACCAATGTGTGCTTTGATCAGGTATTCAATAACTGCTCTGTCATTATCTAAATAAATAATTTTATAAGCCTATTACTGACGGTTGACATTCTGAGAAAGTGTCTTAAATTATTTAGACAAACGACCACTCAATTTAAAGTTAGAGATCTAGACTGTCGCAAAAAATTGTTTACAACTTAAACCTGAAATTTCAACTTTTCCGCTGTGTGTACAGTGGTTCATTTGTAAAATTAATTCTTTTAGTTTCATCACCGGGGAAGCCCTTAGTCGTTTATGATTGTAAATAGATAAGTACAATTTTTTGTTGTTAAAAAATAACAATTCTTAAGGTGGTATGTATGGTGCAACGATCCACTAATATGATGTCGAATATATTAGTGATTTGTTTCCTGGAGATTATTCGATATTATTGATTAATTTCACAAGACCGCCAACCTTACCCGTGCGCTTGCAGCTAGTGTTCAATTATTCCTTATCCCTGACGCCGAAATACATGGTTGCAAACAAAGTATTTCGTAAAACAAGAAGCTCTTCAAACAATCATTTTTTTTAAGGAGAAATGTGTCGAACCAACAATGGCTCCTGGGGGGTTTAATCGGCTTGCTAGATGAACCTTGTTACTAACGTGTGACGCGAGTGCTCTCAGCGTCGGAAGGTGCAACTAAATAGCTCGAGAGACCAAGCTACGGTGGATGACAAGCCTTGTAGATTGCAATTAAATTGCCCGAACGACAAGTGGTAATTGAGGAGTGAAATTGTGGACCACCAGAATGAAGCTGTATTTTTTAAAAATGAGTGAGTGTAAGGGGGGTCCGAGGGGGAGTGTTATGTTCTCGCGTCGTGGTTGAACTTAGTATTAGTTCATAAAATTACACGCATAGCTGGCGGGAGTAGACGTCAGGTCCAACTCCTTCCTGGGAGTTCACCGTTGGATGCTGATTGGTCTTCCTGAGGACATTTTTATGTCATCTTTCCCCCCCTCCCCCCTCTCAACTAGTTCATAACTATATATTTTTTTTGCAAACGTCTTATTACTATACTTATCCAGTCTATCCGCATTTAACTGCACTAATAAAATAGGGATGTTGGTAGAATTGGGATGAAATATGCCTTAATCAGGATGTCCAGCGACCTAAAAACGGAATTTTATTAAATTTCTGAAATTTTACGTATTCACTAAAAAAAACTATGTTTAGTAACGCGTCTTACTACCTGTGCGTGTTATACGCTTGTACACTAATTACGCTAGTGGTAATGGGGATGAAGCAGATTATATTTAGATGAATTGTACCCGCGTTTGCGTGGAGGGAGAGTGGAAATTTTTTAAAAAAACCACCTTTGCTACAATCAACCGAGATTTTAACCTCGATCTCCCCGTCTTCGGCAATCTAGTCTATTGCGAGAGTAGCGCGTTAGACCATGCCCCACCGAAGTGAGTTTTAAAAGTTTTAATTTGTTTTATAACTTTAATACACCTTATTGGTAGTTCAGACACTCAGTATAATTATTATAGTACAAAATTAACAACCATACCACAGACGATTAATTTAGCAGTTAGCTGAATGTAGAACGTTATAATTAATGGATTGTAGTTTTAAAAAAAGGTTAACAATTAGTTAGGCCTATTATTTTTATTTTATATCACTCCAAAATATTATTTACTCTTTTGTTAATACTTTCCCCCAATATTAGGATTCTGATTCAAGATTTAGGATTCGTAAATAAAATACATAATATTCAGATTCGTTAAACTGTAGCTTAGACCCGACCCTAATATTAACGTTAAATTTAACTTTTGAGTGTCCCCTTATGTTTATATAATACTATCCTGTACAACATTTATGTAAGAAGTGTAGTGTTTGAATCTTATCTCGAGGCGTATAGTTTACGTTCTCAATATTTATAAACGCCTTGATTTTCTGATACTGCTCCGCGTCATAGATCTGTATGAAGAATAGTATGTATAACTCTCACGAGGGGTTTGACTGAAGTGAAATATTAAACTTGAAGCGATTCCTTTCGATAGAGACAATTTAAGAGAGTGTTGCAGTAGTGAAATTTTTCTACTTCGAAATTATAATTAATCAGTAGGTTTTATGTACCCTGGAATTTTGTCAAAATTTTTCTCTTTATTTAAAAAGTTTTGACAAAATTCCAATACACCTTTGACAGATATTCAAGATCTGTTGATATTAGCATATGCAGAAAACTAAACTCTACGTTGCTATTTGAGAAATATTTTATTTGTTTTGGGCAAAAAAATTTAATGCTGTAAAAAACTGTAAAATTACTCACACTCCCTTGTGACGTACCTTACTAGTATATGGGTGACCTGGTGGTCTATGGGAAAGGTGTTGGACTTCTGTGCTGTGGTCTGGGGTTCAATCCTCGGTCCCGGCACGGATTTATCTGATTACAAAACCCCTCCTTCACCTCTGACAAGACATATTGTGAATGTGGGAAATGCCAGGCCTCCACCGTGGTTCGGATTCCACGTTAAACTGTAGATGTAGGTCCTCCATTTCATCTCACAATCACCCTACCATTACACATTAGCGTAAGTGCGTGTAACCCGAACGGGTATTAAGACACGGTGCTAATAATAATAATAATAATAATAATAATAATAATAATAATAATAATATATGTGTTTAAAACTTGGGCTTATAAACTGAAAATATTGATTACTCGTACAAATAAAATCACTCTTCATAAACATTTGTTTACTTAACTCAGACAAACAAGTCAGATTTTTAATTACAAGATTTACTTCTCCCGCCCACCCCCCAAAAGATACCCTTATATATATATATATATATATACATATAATAAACCTATTTTTTATTGCCAAAAAATCTGTTCTGAAAGATCGCGTAAATGAAAATGATGTACCCCCCTCCTTTAAAGTCCCCCTCCCCCAACCACTACCGACATCCACTTCTTTCTTCCAAATACTATTCCATATTTGCCAGGGAAATGATTGATGCACAGTAATCTTTCATCCAACTTGAAACTGACGATGATTGGAGCAAGAGAATGGTGGTAGGAAGGGCTGCGGAGGGACGGTAAATCTATAGGAAAGTGGAACGTAGGAATGAAGGCCTCGCAAGACAAACCACTTAAGTGCACGTTTTACAAACATATTTAAAATAAATTAATTCCACTGTTGTATGTATAGTTTCTCCTTAAAAAAATACATTCCACACACACTACACACCCTCTCATCATGTATCCTACACACCCTCTCATCATGTATCCTACACACCCTCTCATCATGTATCCTACACACCCACTCTCAAAATGTACATTACACACCCTCTTATAAAATACCTTTACACACCCTCTCACATAAGGTACCTTACACATTATCTCAAAATGTACATTACACAACCTCTCATAATATACTTTGCACACCCTCTCATAAAGTACCTTACACAACCTCTCATAATGTACCATACACAACCTCTCATAATGTACCATACACAACCTCTCATAATGTATCTTACACATCCTCTCATAATGTATCTTACATACCCTCTCATAATGTATCTTACACAACCTCTCATAATATACTTTGACACACTCTCTCATAAAGTACCTTACACAACCTCTCATAATGTACCATACACAACCTCTCATAATTTATCTTACACAACCTCTCTTAATGTACCATACACAACCTCTCATAATGTATCTTACACACCCTCTCATAATGTATCTTACACAACCTCTCATAATGTACCTTACACAACCTCTCATAAAGTACCTTACACAACCTCTTATAATGCACCATACACAACCTCTCATAATGTATCTTACACAACCTCTCATAATGTACCATACACAACCTCTCATAATGTACCTTACACAACCTCTCATAATATACAACCATACACAACCTCTCATAATGTATCTTACACACCCTCTCATAATGTATCTTACACACCCTCTCATAATGTATCTTACACAACCTCTCATAATGTACCATACACACCCTCTCATAATGTATCCTACACAACCTCTCATAATGTACCATACACAACCTCTCATAATGTATCTTACACAACCTCTCATAATCTACCATACACAACCTCTCATAATGTATCTTACACACCCTCTCATAATGTATCTTACACACCCTCCCATAATGTATCTTACACACCCTACCATAATGTATCTTACACAACCTCTCATAATGTACCATACACAACCTCTCATAATGTATCTTACACACCCTCTCATAATGTATCTTACACACCCTCTCATAATGTACCTTACACAACCTCTCATAAAGTACCTTACACAACCTCTCATAATGTACCATACACAAACTCTCATAATGTATCTTACACAACCTCTCATAATGTACCATACACAACCTCTCATTATGTACCTTACACAACCTCTCATAATATACTTTGCACACCCTCTCATAAAGTACCTTACACAACCTCTCATAACGTATCTTACACAACCTCTCATAATGTATCTTACACAACCTCTCATAATGTATCTTACACACCCTCTCATAATGTATCTTACACAAACTCTCATAATGTATCTTACACAAACTCTCATAATGCACCTTACACACCCTTTGATAAGATAGTGCTCCGGTAATTAGGGGGAGGGGAGGGTTATATAAAGAAAATAAACGTTTATGGGAGATAGGGGGCCACTCAAGATTGCCATAAGTACTAACATTTCTAATCAGGGATGTGCGAGTGGGGAAATGCGGGGTTTAAAAATTTCAAACTAATAAACAGCTTCTTTGTGTGGTAGGAAAGTGAAACTCGGTAGGTAAGTATAGGGCCAACTCCAAATAACCATAAAGAACTAAAAATTTAAAAGAACAATATTTAATAATAATTTAATCTTTGTTTACTTTTCCATTTGTTATTTTTTTTAGAAAATAAAATCAATTAACGTTATCGTAACGTTATAGTCTGAATATGGTTGGAAGAACAGTTTAAAGAATTCAAAACATATTTCTTTGCGGCCAACATTGATGCTAATTTACTATATTATTAATGTTTTTTTTACATATTTATAATTTTTAACTTTAGTAACTATCGGATACTGTTTTAACTACCAAAATTAGGGTATATAATTGAAAAACCAACCCGAGTCCTGATCAAAGCCTTCAACCTCCTAAGGGTAAAATACAGGTTTGCTAACCGTTACCCTAGTTCTGGCCGTCACGACGCCATTACACGCCGGTGTCCAGTCTTTCATCATCCGACGTCTCCAAGGTCCCTCGCCAACAGACTTAGGCCTAATCTGTCCGGTTTGGGACAACACGTTAAATATATAATCGTGACATTAGGTTTGTACCTTTAGCTATATTTTAAATCAAAGACTTAGGCTCTAGTCCTTACGTTAGTCACAGAATGAATTGGGTAAGGAGGCTAGGAGTCGAAAATATCGCGAAAATTAAGTTGTAGTTTTTACTTTATCGCTATATTACAGGTAAATAAAGTATTATGATCGTAAAAAAAAACTAACATGAGATTTTGATGAATTTTGACATTTCATGACCGAAAAAGTTGTTTTTAAATTTTCGTCTGTCTTTCTGTACCTCGGAGTAGAGCCTAAACTATTTTACTGATCGGGCTAAAACTTGGTGTATAGGGTTTTCATAGGGTTGCCCTGAGGGGTTTTTGGAATTGGACATCCAACCCTAAAATTAAGGGTAGTTTACTGGAGGTCAAAAAGAGAAAAAATCGTTTTTCTCTGATTCGGCTGTAACGATTTTATTTAATTACATGTATAAGCATTGATCACTATTAAAAACAAAATGGCTACTCTCAGGATTTAGGCAAAATTATATTAAGGGTTCCGGTTTGATGCGTAACTTCTCATTTTTTAAATATTATATCTCCTAAACTATTTGAGATATGAAATTACTTATGGTTGCAAATATGTAGGTCTATTAATAATACACATATTTTATCTGAAACATTTTTTTAAGCTAAACACAAATATATATATTTTTTAACTTTTCGAACACTTGAGGTAAAGTATTGCGACCGTAAAAAATCCATCCCGAGATGTTGATGGATGTCGACGTCTCATTACATCCCCCCTCCCCCTAAAATTGGTTTTTGCAATGCTATCAGTCTGTGTGTCTGCTTAGTCCTAAAATTAAGCGTAGTTTAACAAAGGGAGAAAAGAGAAAAAAAAATAGATTTTATCAAAATCAGCTCTAACGATTTTGATTAAAATTTGTATCTAGGCGTTGATTAAGATTATAAACAAAATTGCTATTTTAATTTTTCTATAAAAATGAATTTCAAGGTACTTTACAGAAGTGAAAATTTCCTTATCTCCACAACTATTTGTGATACTCGATGACTTATCATTGCAAAATTTTAGTACTATTAAAAATAAGAAACTTTGATATGAAATATATCTTCATAGAACCAATAATTTCTGAGATATTGACAAATATATTAATAACGTTTCACGAGCTTTAGTTGTAAAGAGTTACTACTTAAGTTTGATCGCAATAATTCTCTAATTCCATAGAGTAAGTAGATAAGTAAGTCTCTCAAAAGTTTGTTCTTTTTTCTTTAACCTCTCAGGGGAAATGTTTGTACAGCAATGATCTATCGCCATCATTCTAGACTCAATAGTAAATATTAACCTTTTTTATTGGTTTAAATTTATACATGCAAAATTTAATAAAAACGCGATAATCATAAGATGTGCAACCCCTAATAAAGTGTTGACAATTTTAATCGGAAGTCAAAATTTTAATACGAAGTATTGACCTTTGTGAACCCAATATTGATCTTTTTTTTATGTCCAAATATACTATTGAGGACTTTAATTCTTTAAAAAGCAAATAATAAAATTCAGATCTGAGAGTCAAAAAATGTTAAATGTAAGTATAACACAATTTCTGCTCGGGTTTGCTAATGTATATTATTTAGTTTCATATATATTATGAATTTTGAGTAAATATCTCCTTTTTTAAGCCCTGGAGTGAGAAAGTCCGTATGGAGTTCTGTATCATTTATTATAATTTATTTTCTAAAGCTCTATTCAGTTATCTTTAAAATTATATTCTATGCATGGTACGTTCCAATTTCGAATAACCCACTCAAGTGGCCGCATGGTTTAAGGCGCTACTCTTGTTGCAGACTGGACTTCCGAGGACAGGAAGATAGAGGTTCGAACCTAGGTCGGGAGGGGCTTTTTCAATATATTTTTTACACTCTCCCTCCGCGCAAATGCGGGTACACATCCTCTAAATTAAACCTTCTTAATCCCTAAAACCACTAACGTAATTAGTGCATAGGCGTATTATCCAAACAAGTAGTAAGACGGGATGCTAAAAAAATAACTTTTTTTAAATTTTTTTGATGTTAATGTGATGTGTTGAAAATAAAAATCTTACTGATAAAAATATAATTTCTTTTCCTCGTCTTGTTATTTAATCCTTCATGGTGGATTGTTCACAGGAGTCATTTCCCCCCAGTTTATTCCACCAGGGGCCAAATTCTTTAATTATCCTATCGTATACGACTTTTAAGGTCATTCGACAGTGCACATTTAATTTAACAATTTTAACGAGTTTATAATTATAAGCTATAAATAGTCTTACAATGATTTCAAATCATTACAGTTCCCTAGTTAAAAGGGGTCAAACTAGATATTTAATTATGTTCATGTTACTATTGTTAAGGTAAAGTAATTAACATACGGAGATGAAATTTAGTTTAACTAGACATTTATATTGATCTACAATTTAAGAAAACTCTTCTCACAGTTCTACTGAATTGAGTTAAATGATATATTTTAAATTAAATATCCTGTATTGAATATGGTATAACGGATGCTTCTCTATATTTTACAAGCTTTAAGTTTACATTTATAAAATCTGTTGGTTACCATTGGAAGCTGTTGTTGAACTAAACTTGTAAATACTCACTTCGATTGTCGAATGGTGTAACGCGTCACACTCGCAATAAACTGGACAGCCGATGACGGGGAGATTGTGGTTATAATCTCTTTCGGGTGTACTGAAAGTGTTTTCCCCCCTAAATAATGGCTTTCCACTCTCCCTCCGTACGAATCCAGGTCCAATTCTTTAAATTTAACCTTGCTCATCCATAACACATTAGCGTAGTAGGTATATGGGCGTACAACCCGAATGAATAGTAAGACGCAGTGGAAAAAAAAACCTGGCAAAGCGGAAATTACACCTTTTAATTTATTATCTCTGTTATGAGACTTGGTGACCTGGCGGTCTAGGGGTAAGGTGTCAGACTTCTGTGCTGGCGGCCGGGATTCAATACTCGGTCCCGGCACAGATTTATCTGATTACCAAACTCTCCTTCACCTCTGACAAGACATCTTGTGAATGTGAGGAATGCCAGGCCTCCACCGTGGTTCGGATTCCACGTTAAACTGTAGGTCCTCCATTTCATCTCACAATCACCCTACCATTACACATTAGCGTAAGTGCGTATAACCCGAACGGGTAGTAAGACGTGGTGCTAATAATAATAATAATAATAATAATAATAATAATAATAATAATAATAGACTTGTACGGTTTCCGCCTAAAGTGACGTCATGTGAAACCTTGTGACGTAACGCGCGAGACTAACACAACCAAAAAGTCAAGAATTCGAGAAGCAAGACTGCGGAAGAACGGGAACGCCTCCTCTTGGCGGCAGAATTTAATTGGCACCAAGTTAATTATAGACAAATAATTAGTTTTTCGTGGTTCTTTTATTTTATTTTATCCTTCCTCCCTCCCTCTTATCTCCTCACTCCCCGAATGTACCACAAAACACTTTATTTGGGCTGATATATTGTAACCTAAGGATATTTCGGGTTCGGAGGAGAAATAAATTAAGTTGGGTACTATTATTAAGGAGTTAATATTTGTTTTAATTAATACTTCGGTTTTCTTACTTCACTGTTCATTAAAAAAAAAGTGGAAGCTAAGAAGGGAAGGGTAAACCTCAAGTAAGGCAAGTTCTGCTGATTAACAAAATGTTAGTGAGATCCAGCGAGGTGTATTATATGAGTTTGAAAAGACAAGATTGTTACAACCAACTGGATCTAAATTGGGTCTTAAATAAATCTTAAACAGATTTTTTTTTACCGACTTTATAATTATTTGATTTGTTGACCTCGGTGGTATTTGGGTAACGTGCTTGCCTCAGGATCCGATGTTCGTAGGTTCAAACCCTGGCGGGGTACAAGGATGTTTCTTAAGCGATAGTGTCAGACTTCTATGCTGGCGTCCGGGGTTCAATCCTCGGTCCCGGCAAAAATTTATCTGATTACCAAACCCTTCCTTCACCTCTGACAAGACATCTTGTGAATGTGGGGAATGCCAGGCCTCCACCGTGGTTCGGATTCCACGTTAAACTGTAGGTCCTCCATTTCATCTCACAATCACCCTACCATTACACATTAGCGTAAGTACGTGTAACCCGAACGGGTAGTAAGACGCGGTGCTAATAGTAATAATAATCTTAAGCGATACATTTCTGTAGCACAACTTCCTTCGTAGGGGAAGCAACACCATTGGTCTCATGTCGATTGTGGTACGTAAAATAACCCTGGAAGGTGTGTGGAAATACCTTTACCGGCAAAATTGGTAGGCCCTTTCGCTCTCGCTCATATAAATTCTCGTGTGATGATACAACCAGTCGGTTCAGAAAGTGCACATCAAATACCTCAAACAAAAAAAAAGTTAAGTAATGGGTCGTAAGGCGTGGGGATCAAAAACAAAAATAACGTGCGCCTTGACAGGATAATAAGCGTAGTCATGTCAGTTGAAAAATTAAAATTAAAAAAACTTTTTATTCAAAGAGATGATAGCAAATTAATAAGTTAAACTTTTTTCTCTCTTTACTTTTTTCAACTAAATTTCTCATAAAACACGTGACACCGGAAACAAATTTGATCTTAAAAACTAAGTGAAAAAAGAACAGAGTTTATTTCCTAGGTTCCAAGTTCTATCTCCTTCTTTCAAGCAGCTGTTTAGAATTGACAGCTGCCGTTCATTATGATAAAATATTCACACTTTCACTGATACTTTTCTCAGGATTCGTAACAATAAAGTTTTGAAACAATTTTTGTGAACAAATTATTAAAATAGTCCTGATGAGATAATGATTGGCTACACCACTCCCAAAAACCATTTAGCCCTTAATAAATTATACCTACCTCAGCCCCAATAAGAATGTCTTTATAAAAAATCATATATATATATAATTTATATATAAACGAATTTGTAAACTGAAATGATATTACATTAAGCTCTAACAATTATCAGGTGGCTATTATTTTGGTGTAAGTCGATATATATATATTACACAAGGGTGTGATTTTTCAAACTTATATTTTGCGGTTAAAAATTGAATTAAATCATTATTGGATGAATACTGTTTGCTTTAAATAAAGTTTTCATGGAAATGCCGTTGAAGGGGTTCAAAGTAGGTAAATCTGTTAAAAAAATAGAGCATTAGATTTTTTTTATCATCGCGTCTTACTATATGTTCAGGTTATGCGTATATATGATATTTATTCTAATGGAGTAGGGATGAGGAATGAAGCATTTGCAAGGAAGGAGAGTGGTAAACCATTTAGTAAAAACCACCCTCAGTAGACCCGACCGGGATTCTAACCCCCTGTAATCAGCAGGTCAGTATAACACGAGAATGACACTTTAGACCATTCGGCCACTGAAGCTGGTTTTGTGAGATTAGTCATTTAGATCAAACGGACGGATGAATGTGGTTTCTGAAGAAAAGTATTAGGTCGGCTGTATCTAAGTTGAATCTCTTAAGTAATATTTAAATCAAATTTGTCACAGCAAATATCTTAGTATGAAATGTTTTATTAAGGAGCTGGCCTTTTGGAGCGTTATTACGCGTCGTAGACGCCCGTAAATCACACGCTACTTCAGAAGTGGTTGGCTAATAAAAAATATAGCTTATTTTAAAATGTAGGCGAAAGGTACTATTATGCCCTACATGGTCAGAAACATAAGAGGTTACACTATATATATATATATAATTTATATATATATAAATATATAATTATAAATTATATATATAATTTATATATATATAGAGAGAGAGAAAGAGAGAAAGAGGGGAGAGGGAATCAGATAGTTTTTAACGAAGTTTCATGTGAAATGTAGCATTTCTGAGATCAAAGTGAACGATCAGAAACATAGATCAAGCCTTCCTTAAACAAATAAAGACAACTTTAAACAAGGCTACAACAGAACTAAATAAGATAATTGAGGATTGTTTTAGTGGTTTTTAGGCTTCAAAACAGCCGTTTCAAAGGCGTGGAAAGGGTGGGCATTGGGGAAGGGGGGGAGGTTGTTCGGACACCCTGAAATTTGATACTAAGGGGTGGGGAGGTTGTCCTTATATACGCATACAAACTTTTATTGGTTAAAGGTATAGTAATATTTTATAGCCGATCCCTATTGGAAAGATTAGCATTCCATGACCTTGAGCCGTTTCCATAGTAAATAACACAACGTGGGGCTATTTTTCTTCTAGTAGGGGGGACCCTTAAGGGGACTTAGATATTTTCAATCAGATGTTACGTTTAGGTTAAATAGTGACAAAAACCTTTAACATTGCATGAATATTTTGTTTACTGGAATGAACACAAAACTATTTTCTACTACTCTGTACACACTTTATATATATATAGGTACACTTGTGAACATCGTTTGAAGTTTGATATTTCCTAATCTGAAAAGTTTAAAAACCCACATATTTTGGTCGATCGTTAAGAGCCAATTTCCCATTAATCGAAAGATAACTGACACGGAAGAGTTTAATGGATCTTTGTGAATCTAATGATGTCATTTAATAGTGGGAGGTCACAAAACAAATTGAATTATCATGTGTATTTTCCTCCATCCCTGTTTGTTCTCCTACTTCCGGACATCTCCACACAGAAACGTTATTAACCCACTTGGTTTCTGGCGTTTATAACTTTCTGCTCGACTATTACACACACTGTATATATGGGCTGCATCACTCTTAGCCCAGTTTGTAGAAAAATTTGCCGGTACTAATGTACCGTTGTCCAGGGAATACCCGAATGTACTAACAGTGCATCTTTTCCATGTCCCGGTGATATGAGGTGAAGGTGATAGTGAGTATGAGGGTGTGGAACTAGTGTAGAGTATGAGGGTGTGGAACTAGTGTAGAGTAATGAGGGTGTGGAACTAGTGTAGGGTATGAGGGTGTGGAACTAGTGTAGAGTATGAGGGTGTGGTACTATTGTTAACACTTAAACCTAACTTAAGCCTAATTAACAAAACCTTGGTGACCTTTGGGGTAAAATACCCAAGAAACCATCTGGGAATCGAACCCGAGACCCCCAAGCTCGTAACCAGGTGCACTGACCACACTACGACAGTGCTGGTTTGCTCGACAATTTAAACGGTTCTAAATAGACTAAACAAACCGCACATGTGGCCAGGAGATAACTATTGGAGTTGTAAGTTATAGGACAACGCAGCCAACCTCCATCCGTGACTATGGTTATGTCGCTTAACATAACTCTGATGACGCACCTTGGCTTGTGGAGATCACAGACTGGTCCGGAATGGCTACGCACGCTGCGCGTTTACCTACCTTGGGTCGGGGTGTTATTCCTCTCGATCATGTTGACGGGATCTTTCCTATACATCGTGGAAAACGCCCATCAGTTGCTGAAGACAGGTACGGCTTTGTTATTCAGTCCGTCGCGGCCAGAATGTGAAGTATTAGAGAATGTATTATATACACCATGGTAAAAAAAAAGTTGCATGTTAATCAATTTAAAAGGTTCATTGAGATTAGATGAAGGCACTATCCCCAATGACCGGCAAACCAGACAAGATGAGACTAACACCTTAGCCCACGTGCGTACCAATTTAGTTTAAAATAACGTTTTTAAATTTAATGAAGAACCTTGATGAATTTCTGGCATTATCTAATAAAATTTTCCCCTTAAAGCACCCGAGTATTTTCCCGATAAACGAGCGTTCAATAGGCCTAGAATATTTGTAAATGGGTTCTGTCTTTCGACAGGTCCGTCACCTTGTCCAAATTGAGTCCTCCAGCAGGTCATTTCAGCAGCTTACATTTACCATTTCGTCAACCTTCATCTTATTTCCTTGTATGAGATCATCAACCAGTTAAATTTTTCGTCTTCCTGCGCTACCTTCCACATGAATATAAGTTTAATTTTTCAGGGGAGAGCGCTTTTCTAGTGGTGAGTGAAATGAGCGCGCTTATCAAATGCGTTCGCATTCTCCTTAAAAACGACCAGTTCCGAGCTCTTCTGGAGGTCTTGAACCAAGGACTAATCACACCAAGGCTGGGAAACTTGCTAGGACATCAGCGAGATCTTATCGTCGACACGGAGAGGAAAACCAGGAGATTTACCAAGGTCAAACGACAAACTGCCTCATTATTGGCATTCCAATAGTTTCTATGTTATTATTAGTTTAGTATTTAATATCCTATTCGCAAATTCAGGGATAGTCTATCTGTTCACTACGTAGTCCATTATGACTATTCGCATATTTACACAAATGGATTAAGGATGAGGAAGTTAGAATTCAAAAGGAAAAGTGCAGTCGAATTTTATTTGGAAGTGCCTTTTCTAACAGCTATAGGGCATCCACGATAATAGAGGTGGTAACTGACAGATAGGAAAGGTTACCATATATCCATTCACCAAACCTTATGATTTGCAAAACTACGTGTTGTTACTCTTGATAGTCAAAACATTCACATCACACAAACAAACAATTTGTTTTAAATTATTAAAATTTTACCCTATTGAAACATAAACTTATGAAAATAATCCTTTGGATGTTTCTTTGTGTGTGAGGGAAGTAATATTATAAGTGTTTGATAACACTTTTATTGATGGTAATCATTAGTAAACCAATAATAGTTATTCTTGAATATGTTGACATTAGTCACTTTCAACCAATGTTTACAATAAAGTACTTTCTGATAGCTGTCAGATACCAACCTTACAACCGTAGATTCTCTAGAAAAGCTATTAGTTATCCTTTAACGTATTCATACGTCAAGTAATGTGATCTATAGCTGTCACTTTTGATATTATATTATAAATACCTATAAAATAACAATAATAATATACTAACATATTACCAATGTACGGTGGTGGGGGTGGTCACTCACTTCACCCACACCTTGAGAATGGACGGAAACAATATATCGATTTATGAATAAAAACATCAATATATTTATATATATGTTTAGTATCCAATATATCGATATATTTCAGAGGATCCCAAAGAAAATAATGGAAATTAAGTGTGAAGAGAAAATACCTCAAGGGAGACCAAGAAAAAGATGGGAGAAGCAGATGAGAGAAAGTTTGCGTGTGAGAGGAGAAGAATGGATGAAATTAAAGGAGGAAGAATGATGGGAGGATACAATAAGATGGAGGCATTTTACTAAACTGACCCGGCCATAGGCTAGGAACAGTTGATGATGATGATGATGATGATTTCATGTGTCAGACTACGCGTTATTGTTTGTGAATCTCTATTCTCTAATGTGATTGCCCGCCTCTCTTTGGACGCTTCTTGTCGGATACTGTTGCGGGAGCGATTGAGAACTGGGAAACTAAGCTGATTTTTTAAGGTCTTTATTGAAAAAAGTACTTGATAGACTATATGACAAATATAAACTAATGTGATGATATTCATGTTTAAATTAAAAGATACGTTGAGAGTGAGACCATCGTGTCAGCAACCTGAACTTAGAGTAAGCAGGACCTAGATATAAAACCCGGGAGACCCATTTGTCTCCACTGACGCCCGTCCACCTTGCCACGTGATGGATCCCATGTAAGGCTCATATGTATGTCAGTTAATTCTACTACTGAGCTTGATTCTTTAGGTTGGTCACGTGAGATCTGGTCTCCGCCATTAATTCATCAAGCTTAACGATATTGAGATTCCTTACTTTCATACTACCCGAGCTTCTGAACTCCTGAGCTATTCGAGCAAGACAAAAGTATAACGTATTTAATAACCAGGGAGGGGTATGTTATCCCTCAACAGTATAGTCCCTGACCAATCAAACCACAATTGCGTATATTTGGGTTGCAATAATTATTAAGTTTCGTGACAATCTTACTCGGCACTGATTAGTTATACACATTGTGCATTCTGCATAGAATTATGATTATTTTTTGGAAATAAATGTTGTTTCTGACAGTTGAGGGTCTACTTTGGCAATGTTTACATTACAAAACGATAAATGTAGATAAATAACCAGCATACACTTCTGAGACGGTTACACGATTAAAATTGATGTTTCCCTATTTTTTTAAATAACATGTTTGCTAAAGCCATACCTCGCTCTTTCAACGGGTTTGGAACCAGAGCAATGAATAAAATCTAAGAATAGCCTTTATTTGCCTTGCATATGCATCAGGACTGCCAAAAAATAATGTACGTAGCTAACTAGATAACACTTGCGGATCCGTGAAAGGGGGACTTAGTGGCGTTGATTAGTTTGCCAACACAAGATGACGTTAATAGCACCACTCATCTTATGAAGCTCATTTCTTGACCAAAAAACTACTGCGAGACTATATTAAGCCAGAAAAGCAACGCTTCTGTAACGAAATGCGAGGAAAGAGCGAAGCAAGGGACGAAATTTGGAGATAGACGAGAGAGTGAAGCGGAGAAATTCGTAGCGGTGAAAGTCAAGGTATTACTGTATTTTCAACAGATAATTAAAACATTAAAAAGTGTAAAACGGTGAAGAATAGCATAGCAGAACAGCAGCCTTATTAGTATAGTCGTTCCATTTTGCACAAAACAATGCAATTCGATATATCGGAAACAACCCGATATATCAATATAATTTGTTAGATATATTGTAGCTTTCCGATTTATACTTCGCAGTAGATCTAATTATAGATATATGTGTATATTAGGGTTAGTTACCCAATCCTGCTCCAATACCCATGATATTGTCTTACAGATATGGTCAGGCGTGAGTCTGCCCTTGTGGGTGGCCTACATATCCGTGCCCTTGCTGTCCTCCAGCATGCCCTTGCCTTACAACTCGTGGCTACCTTGGGACGCCACTCGGAGTCCGATGTACGAGCTGACGTACCTCATGCAGTCGGCCGGTTTCCTGTTCTACTTCGTGGTCACCTTGGTACTGGACAGCTTCTTCATCTCTCTGGCTGTGCACATTTGCTGCCAGTTCTCGAACCTGCAGGACTCGCTGAGGAACATCGGGGCTTACAATCAGGGTGAGATCAGAACTGACCCTCGTACATATGTGTGAGGCCCACATCTTAGAGTAAATAATAGTCCTTACAGGTGTAAACTATCTAAGGCAGTGTTTTTAAATTATTATTTTTTTACCAAGATGACACCCTTCTCGGCGCATTTTAGTGAGCATAACACCATTTAGAGATCATGTTCTGAAAATTGAAAAATGACACCTAGACACGGGTCAAAACATGATATCTAAATGTTGTTATCCTCACTAAAATACATAAATGATAGCTTCGACTATTTGATTCATTAATATATGCAATCCCGTACAATTATAATATAATTGTCAAATGGCAGCAATAAGCCAATTAACGAGTCACAGGTGGCTGCATTGTCTGGGGGCTGTGATCTTATATAATCACATGTTTATAAGCTGACGACTTCCGCACGTCCATTATTGACTCTGCCTTAAACTATGAGTGAAGAGGGAAGAATGGCCATGGGCACGGGACGAATCCTGGATAGCTCAGTGGTAGGAGCATTGGCGTACTAAGCCAAGGGTCCCGGGTTCGATTCCCGTGTCCAGGTGTCATTCTTCAATTTTCAGAACATGATATCTAAATGGTGTTATCCTCACTAAAATGCTAGCTTCAGCTATTTGATTCATTTATTAGATTATTGATTGGAGCTGTTAGCTAAATTAGCATTTACTCTAATAGTGTTTAGTGTGTCCGCTATTTTATTTATGTTCGGCCTTAAAGAACTCGAAAGTCCATGGCTATCAGAACGTAAGCTCGCCATTCAATTGTATCCTTACACACCTCCCCAACCAGTCCCTTGCATCCCACCAAACTTCCTTCAAATATATTTGAATATTATCCTCCCATCAACGTCTTGACCTACCAAGGGGTCTTGTATCGTCAGGTTCCCCAACTAAAATTTTGTTCACACGTATGGCATCACCCATATGCTCCACATGACCAACCCACCACAGTTTGAGTGCCTTGATTATCCTAGATATGTTTGGGAATTCACACAAACCACAAAGTTCTTCATTATGAAACTTTCTCCATTATCATGTTTGTTCAATCCTCTTAGGCCCGAATATCTTTCTCAGCACACTTCACACCCATAAAGAACATCGGGCAGGATGATACTTTTGAATATTCTTATATCCATAATTTGAGATAGATTATGAGACGACAATCACTTACAAACTGAAAAGTAGCAAGCACTGCCTGCATGAATTCGGTTTCTTAACGCTTGGATTTCATTCATGTCTGTTAACACAGCTCGCAAGTACTTACATTTTTTATATTATTCAAAAGGCATGTCGTCGATTTCTTTGAACTCATTTGCTATGATCATTTAGTTTTATTTGATACAAAGCTAAAATGTGTGTGTATTTTTTTTACAGAGCAAACCAGTTTTATTATTCACTGAACAATTATTCTAACGAGGACATGATAGCCATAGATAAACTCATCAAGTTGAATCTTATGAGGATAATATGAACTTTTCACATGTTTTTAGATCCGTCTGCCAGCAAGAGAGATAATGCGATTATAAATAAATCAACGGACGATACACACGAATATGGCAGAAGGGTTTTGGAAAGAGGCCATACATTTGGTCGTTTGAATGAGGAGTTCTCCAAAGAGTCGGAACGTCACCTTGTCGATTGCGTTAGACATCATCAAGAAATCCTCAGGTAAGCATGTGTTATTTTAACCTTGAAACCGTTACACTTAGTTCACTAGTGTTGTTTTTATTAGTAATGAATCAGCCTATCACTCTTAAAAAACCAGCAGTGGCATGGCGCGTAATGTTGCCAGGATAAGCAGGGTTTGTTAATACTGTAACTGGGATATGTTCTCTCCCACTCTGTCTCAATTTGACCAATCACACATAGTCTCTGCTAAAGTATGATTTTGGTAGGAAGAACAGTAGAAGTTAGTTACTAAAGTTACTAAAACAATTTTAATATATTCTTACAGAAAATCATATTATCTGCAGCTGTCATTTTTGATAGATATCATCAATTTCTATAGAATAACACAAATAATACAGTAAAATTTTGTCAATCTTGGCCGCAAATAAATATGTTTGAAATTTCTATACTGTTCTTCCAACCAAAATCAGGGTATACACACACTTCACATGGGATTGTATGTTCGTCGATAACTGACCACTGAGTGTTCTCCTTAGCTATGAGAACAATTCATGAGTACAGTTTCCACGGGCTCTTTTTACCCTGGCAACACTCCACTACACGAATCTAAGAAAATGGGTGTGGATAACGAGAAGTCCTATTTGATCAATTTATTGTGTTCATGTGTGTTGAAGTTTGGTGAATGACATAGAGAATTTCTACAATCCTCTGATTTTCATACAAACTTTGGCAACTCTCAGCGTTCTCATATTGAGCAGCTTCCAGATGATCCAGGTGAGTTTACCAACGGCATCTTTGGGATGAATTCCTCCCATCTATATCGCCTTGTAAATTGATTAGCATGCCACAATTTTTTTATTTTTTAAAACATTGTTTAATACTTCTAATTTTGAAAGAAACGTCAGTGGGCGAAGTAAAGTGTTGGCAAATTCAGGAAAGGATTTCCATGGGCCCAGTCTACAGAAGTGACCACATAGTGCAGGGCGTCGGGCTATCGCCCAAATATTTAAGACAATTCATATGGACATAGTAAAAACTATAAACAAGTATGGCCATAAGCACTACACTCTGTTTAGAATAAACTACCTCTATTAACGAGTAAAAACTTTAAGGCTATGTCATATGGACATAGCGAAACAATACACAATATCTATCAAAGCGTACTAACTTTAAAACTACGTCATATAGACATATTGTGACATTATACAATCTCTAGCAAAGAGTACTAACTTTAAAACTACGTCATATGGACATATTGTGACATTATACAATCTCTACCAAAGAGTACTAACTTTAAAACTACGTCATATGGACATATTGTGACATTATACAATCTCTACCAAAGAGTACTAACTTTAAAACTACGTCATATGGACATAGTGAAACAGTACAAAATACCCTACTAACTTTTAAACTAAGGAATTTAATTTTTTTTTAGTATCGCGTTTTACTACGAGTTCGGGTACTAATTATGTTAATGTGTTAGAGATAAGGAAGGTTGAATTTAGATGAAGTGTACTCGCTTTTGCGTGGAGGTAGAGTGGAAAACCATTTTGGGGAAAACCCACCCTTAATACACTCGACCGGAATCGAACCCCGATCTCCCCATAATCGACTGTCCAGTCAACTGCGAGAGTGACGCATTAGAATTTAGACCATTAGATCATCGAGGTGGGTTTTAACTATTGTATTAAACACATCTTGTGAATGTGGGGAATGCCAGGCCTCCACCGTGGTTCGGATCCCACGATAAACTGTAGGTCCTCCATTTAATCTCACAATCACCCTACCGTTACACATTAGCACAAGTGCGTAAAACCCGAACGGGTAGTAAGACGCGGTGCTAATAACAACTATTATATTATTGACATTAGTATTGAGTATTGCTCATAATCCTGAAGCTTTGAAGAACCAGCTCTGGGTAACCGAATAGGTGGTCACGTGGTATAAGGCGTCAATATCGCAATTTACTGAACTGCTGGTAATGAGGAGGATCAGGTTCGACTCTAGGTGCATGGAGGGATGTGTTCCCCCCCCCCTTTTTTTTGGTAACCTATGCGTATAATGTGCTTATTGACTCATTTGTTTGCGCAGACTCCGTTAAGGAGTCTCGACTTCGCGAAGCTGGTACAGTCTCTGCTGGCATGCGCTTGTGAGTTCCTCCTGTATTGCTGGTTCAGCGATGAGATGGCCAATC
>CABFOW010001624.1:0-17236 GCA_902141385.1 Timema californicum
AAATGAACTAGATTAAACAAACTATTCCACAGAGGCTATTTTACAATATTAAATATATACAGTTCAGAGACTGAACACTAACTTACTTGGAATTTTAACCTTATTTTGCTTGCCAGAGATATTATTCTGACCAATAACTCCAACATTCACAGAATTTTTTCCTCTATTTGAATTATGTCTTATGTTTTCTTCGAATTCAAGTTGTGGCAGTGGAAAAGAAACGGCTGAAAAGTAGATACATTTGCTTAAGAAAATAAATATCATGGTCAAAATGCAGTTAACGTAGGTTTCAAATCTAAGACAAAATAAATGTTAGTATAGTTTTTAAAATTCACCCTTCTCACCTTTTAACACTTTTCTTAGGTTTGATACTTACCATTTATGATAGGATGTAAAGATAGTATATAATGATAAAATATAATAATATAAGATTTAAGATTAAGCATTGAAAAGAGGATAATAGGGCAAGGTTTTACATTTCCATCCTCTTTTTCATGCACTTCAGGAACCTGTGAACCCTAAAGACTGCATCCACAGGTGGTGGATAGGGGAATGCTTCCCAGATATGGGTGGCAGGAGGGAAATAAAATATTTCCCGTTGATCAACAAGAGAGATGAATCTTGTCAGTGGAAGCAATTCATCTAGGGGAAGGTAACCCCAAATTCAAAACCCCGGTCCTCCAGATTAAGGGTTCGTGATGGGCTACTACCCGATTATGGAGGGAGGGGGGAAGAGGAAAAATCAAACAAAAAACTGGTAAACAAACTACAAGGAAACTTAGGAAACTCGGGATCCAAAATAGATGAAAGCGCGTGAGAGCTGTGTATAGTTTTAAACATGAAACATTCATAGTTTATACAAAGCAGGTACTGTCAAGGAAATTGGTCAGTCTGGTCAAGGAAATTGAAAGATACAAAATAGATCTAGTAGCACTGCAAGAAGTTCACTGGGAGGACACAAGAACCATCGATGTTGAGAACTTGACATTTTTTTTTATGGAAACTGTCTTATCAGGGACACACCTTGGGCACAAGTTTTTCCTTGAGCAAGATCCTGGCAACTACCACCTCGAAATGTTCATAAGTAAACCCAGAATATCAGTGCTAACAAAAGACACAAAGGAATACACAGTCACATTTGTAAACTGTCCTGTGCCCACAGAAGACACCGTGCCACAAGCAAAGGATGCATTCTACCTGGAACTGGACGTGGTTGTGGATGCCATACCAATTAGAAACTGCAAGGTCCTAGTTGATGATATGAATGCCAAAGTTAGGAGGGAAACAATATTCCAAACAATCAGTAGATATAGCCTACATGAAATGAGTAATGACAATGGAGTCAAGTTCCCCAGCTTCGTGAAGCACCAAATTCCAGGGAAAGGACATATACAAAGGCACTTGGGCATCACCAGATGAGAAGACGAACAAGAACAATGAGCTGGACAACAGATGTGAAACGACCCAGAGCGCAGAGTTTGGAAGCACCCCCCTTATATCCAAAAGGTCGATTACAAGTGCAATCAAGAGCCAGAGTCTAGGACAATAAAGAAAATAATGCAGTACCGTGTCAAAAATCTTAAAGATGTCAACAGGAAGGATGAATTCTAATTGAAACTCAGCAACCACTTTGAAGCATTTAAGAAACAGGATGCTGAAAGGGAGAATCTAGAACAGAACTGGGTTGATGCGATAACGGGTGCGGCAAATTAATTTATCATGAAACGAATTGTGGGCAAGGTCTTGTTTGAGGATGGATTTGTGGAGAGGTTGATACAGAGTAGAGAAGCCAAATAGAAATGGCTGCGAGGAATAGATTTTGCACAGGAAAAGCTGCAGTTTGAAGAAGTACACTGTACAACTCAAGCAGCCACAGGAGACACAGGAATGCAGACCCGGAGACTACCCAGCACCCCAATCTGGATGTGATAAAGACGAAAGGGATGAAGCTGAAGACAAACAAAAGCCTTGGGATGATGGGGTCCACGCTGAAATCATCCAAGAGAGAATATTCACACAATTGAAAGGGTCTGAACCACGGAGGAGATTCCAGAAGAATGTAAGACAGCAATGGTCTGCCCGATATACAAGAAGGGCGACAAAATGAACTTCGACAACTCTTGCAGAGTCTCTCTCCTTAACATGCTACAAAATCCAATCAAACTGTCTTTGAGAGAATACAACCCATTGCGGAAATATTGATCAGTGAATACCAGGATGGATTTCGGAAGGGTCAGTCCACAGGGGATCACATCTATGTGCTAGGACACTTAAATGAGAGGATTGGGAAAATCTAGCTTGTGCTGTATGTGAACTTCAAGAAGGCATACAACTGCATTCACCAGGAGACCCTGTTTAAATGCCTGATAAAGAGTTTGGAGTATTCAAAAAGCTTGTAAGCCTGGTGAAAAGTTTGCCTGAGAGACAAAGAGCAAGGTGGAAATTGAGAACTGATACACTTAGATCTTTGACAATGTTGCGAGGCTGAAGCAAGGACATAGTCTGTCTCCAGTATTGTTCAAAGTCGAGCTGGAGAAGATTGTATCGGTAGTGTTCCAAAAGAATTTCACCGAGATCCAGGTTGAAAATGAGAACATTACACACCTGGCCTACACCAATGAAATTGCTCTGTTGACCAGATCCAAGGAGGAGCTGATGCAGATGAGTGAGGTTCTAGAGGCAGCTGCAAGCAAAATCAGGCTTCTTGTGAACTAAGCAAAGAACAAATACCTCCAGATGAGTCGGAGACATGCCGGTGGAGGCAGGTGATCTCAACAATTTAGTCAGGAATCGAAGATACAAAAAGGTATTTGATATCAAATACCTGAGGATGATTTTCACAGAGGATGTGTTTTGCAAGAAAGAGATCAAGGAAAGAATCCAAGCCATAAACTGCAGTTAGAACAATTTCAGTCAATTGCTTAAGTCACACAGCATGTAGAGACATTTTAAACTCCAACTGTACAAGACATTGATCCAAACCGCTGTGTTGTACGGTAGCGAGACATGAAGTGCCCGGAATCAAGACTACAACAATATTCTCATTTTCAAACGGAAAGATCTATGGAAGATCTTCGGCCCAATACAAAACGCGGCCATGGGAGGGTGGCAGATCTGGTATGATCAAGAGCTGGAAGAAATGTACAACAGGCTGAACATCATGGGCGTGATAAGAAGCTAATGCTTCGTGTGGACAGGGCATGTCATTCGGATGAATGCCCATCAGTGGCCCGTAAAGCTACCAGATTATGTTCCCGGTGGGAGGAGACCCCTCGGTAGGTCCAAGAAAAGGTGGAGCAATGGGCTCCATGAGGACGTGATGCATATTGCTATAAGGGTCAATAGGAGGCAAACAACAAAAGACAGGACCAGGTGGAGGAAAAGACTTGTAGTAGCGCACTGTCTCCTGGGCCTGATTGTGTAAAAGTAAATTAAGTATCCTCTTTTCTTGTTTATTTTAATACAGTCATTTGGCACCATTTTTCCTTAGTTTATATAAGATATAAAAGTA
This sequence comes from Timema californicum, assembly GCA_902141385.1. Taxonomy (NCBI): domain Eukaryota; kingdom Metazoa; phylum Arthropoda; class Insecta; order Phasmatodea; family Timematidae; genus Timema; species Timema californicum. The sequence goes on from CABFOW010001624.1 coordinate 3,512, forward strand.
ATTGATAATCAGATTATTAAGTAGTCTGTTATTAAGTGGGACTTCTACCTCAAGGCTTAGCTGTTTCAAATGTACAGAAATCCTGCATTATTTAAGTAGTGTGTTTTTTTAAAAGTATAGTTCACACCAAAATGGAAATCAAAGGTATTAACATTTCACTATAAGATTAAAAGCCTTACTCTAAGTTAAATAATAAAAACAAATCATGTTAAGATGAAATTGGTTAATTTTCAAGAAAATTTTACACGAAATGTCATATTTCTGTTAGCAAAGCAAGTTGTTAGAAATATATACACCCAGTCTTTCTCAGACATACCAAGTCAAAACAGGATCACAAACATATATTAAGATAAGTGAGGATTGGTTTTGTTACTTTGATGGTTCTGATCTGCCATTTCCATAAGATATACAGCAATTTGAGGATATTTACCTTCAAAAGGTGGCACCCATAAAAATAATTTAACTTTAGTTTTGAAAAAGAGTAGAAAAGTGATAGTATCTCACCAGCCAGATCCTTATTGAGTATAAGCATCCTCTGGTCCCGAATACCTCCGCGAAGCAACACTGTCTCTGGTATGGCCCGCAGTAAAGCTTCCAAGCTGGGGTACCCCAGCAGTGCTGGTTGACAAGGGATGGCAAAAAGGCGCAGGTACATAAAGTCAAAGGACACAAGGGGTATGCTGCCCTTACACTCATACAGCAAGCGATATACATTGCAGGCAAATTTCTGTAAGGGTTTGAGTTCAAATGTCATCACCAAACCAGAATTGTCAACCTAAAACAAACAGTGTAAACAAAAAACATACATCACTCTCTTAATAGAATCATATATATAATGAAATCCTATAAACCAACATCTATAAAAAACATTATATCCTTAAAATACTTTATAGATAAAATGAGAGGTGGATGATTAGGGGAAGTATTTATTTGGTTAACCATAAAGTAGAGTTGGGTCGAAACCACTGTTTTTTGAATCCCAAATCTTAGGAAATATAAATATAGTAGGAAATACAAATAGTAACTAAATATTAACGTTGTTTTCTTTAATCTATTCATTTTAACATTCAGCGATCCGGTTGTGTTAAATTACTGGTGTGAAGCCTGGTTGTTGCGTTCTTCATATAATTATTATAATTGGTTCTGAACCACCAACAAACCGTATTAGGGCTCTAAAATAAATTTCACTTGAAAAAATGTATATATTTTTATATCAGTTTTAATCTTGAATCTGAAATTTTCTAGAATCTTGTAATCTCAAATTGTCCTTATAGCAGGCCTCATGGCATAATTTGGGTGTCAAAAAGTAGGAAAAGTAGGATATTTTTATGAAAAAGTAGGAAAATTAGGACTGCCAATTTGATAAAAAGTAGGACATGTTAAAAAAACTATATTCACCTCTTAGTGCCAAAATAAAATTTATTATTATTACTATTATCACCCTGTCTTACTACCCGTTCGGGTTATATGCACTTACTAATGTGATATGGTAGGGTGTTGTGAGCTGAAATGGGGGACCTAAGGTTTAACGTGGAATCCAAACCACGGTGGCAGCCTGTCATTACCCACATTCACAAGATGTCTTGTCAGAGGTGAACTTAGAAGGGTTTGGCAATCAGATAAATCTGTGCCAGAACAGAGGATTGAACCCTAGACTCCCAGCACAGAATTCCAACACCTTACCCTTAGAACGCCAGGTCACCAATAAATTATTAAAAACAATGTTTTATGTTATTGGGCCTGTAGTAAAAATAGGAAAAAGTATTTTACAAAAGAAAATGAGGAATACTCAGCCCTTATCAATCCCTTGCAATCCTTCTGTTATCCCCTCCCCCAATTTAATTTATTCTCTCTTTAGTAGAGTATTTATTTTACTTTTTCATTTCATTACAAATCCAAATTTGGAAATGATAGTGAATCAAAATAGTAATAATAATGATAATTATTACAATGATGTTCATTTTCATCAAAAGCTGACATAGGTTAAAATAAACTGTCTTTCCCCTATAATAAAATATATTTTAAAAATAATCTGTGAAATATCATTATAAATTTTGTTGTTGTTGCTATTAAACTAATCACTCATTCAGTTGTTTTTGGGTTTCTTTTATTCCTATCGACCTGCACAAAAGTAGTCCACCATTGTTGTCTCTCTGTTTAATATGATTTTGTTTGTTTGTGTTCTCAAAACACAGTCACTTTCTTCCAATTTTTTGCCTGGAGCTTCTAGTGCAGTTTGAGCTATTTGCAAACACCTTTCTGATCAATGATTTTCATTGCATTATTAATCCTTTAATTCACTTCTGCCACTAATGGCTTGTAAGATTGAACTACTACTTTAGCTTCCAATTCTTGCTTTTCCAACATGTTCTCTTTTTGCAATGCCTCTTTAGCCCTCTATAATTTCTTTTCCTAAACTTTACTATATGCTTGATACTCTTCACTTTGGTTTTTTATTTCCTCTTTATCTTCTTGCTCATGTTTCTTTCATTCAACCTAAATTCTCTTATCTTCTTCAAGTCCAGCCAAGTACAACTTATGGGCTCACATCCTTTTTTGATGAAATTCTCGGTGAATGATACTGCGTTGCACTGATTGTTGTAATGTTTAAAACCATCTTTGGTAAACTGCATGCCTCTGATGGATGCCTCAGAGAGACAGGTCCTGTAGCCAGTAAAGATAGTTTGACGTTTGTGAAAACACTTGCTCAACAGCAGCATTTCCATGGGGTAACACAATGATAGCTTTAACAAGCAATTTAATTGAGACTATTCTAGTTGGAAATAGTTCATTATAACACTACCTCCAAAAACAATTTTATAACCAATGAATTTCAAAGACACTGTACAAGCTTTCGGGCAAACAATTCAAGTTTATTCAAACTGCGTGAAACATTATGATGCAAAATTTTGTTTTACTAACTTACCAACAAAAAGGAAGATCCACACTTAAACCTCTAAAATACAAACAGGATTCTTTCTTTTGGAGTCAAAAAGTAAGAAAATTGGACAAAAATTAGCCTTGTTATAGATTTGAGGGATTTGAAGACCCATCCATACTATAAAGAGTGAGCTTCTCAACACAAATATTAGGAGTTTTATAAATTGTTGGGACACCAGGCCAGAGTAATAAGTTAAAAACATACTTTGCCAATTGCCAAACACAGCCAGTAATTGCCACAAACACCTTTAAAAATAGGGTTCAAAATACAAATTTTTTGTTGTCACATTTATCACTCACATCAGCAAATTAAATAATTAATGATAATCAATATTAGTGATTAATAAGTTTTCATAGTTATAGTAAAATTAATTATTACCTCATGGATTGGAAATATATAAGACAGTGTAGAAACCCTGTACAATAGTACAATATTGATATCTTTAAGGAAAACCTCTTTTCGCTTTTTGAGTTAAGTGTCCTATCATTATTTACCGTTTACCTTTTCCCCCCTTTTCTGTTTTTTGATTTTCTATTTTAGGAAGTTGTGTTGCACGTTTCCCATTCCTCCCTGAGGAGTTCTGATGAATGAAACCTAGGTCAGGAGATTGGGTGGTAACAATAGATTTTCTTCAAAAGGCAGAGATTACCTCTTTGTTCAATGGCAGCGATGTAAAGTGTGAACTGTGTTCTTCTTGTCATTGTAAAAGCCATAATGTATTTGTTCCTTACATATGTTTCTATCTATCTTTATCGTACCTTCTTCCAAATATAATGTAAAGTAATGAAGGAAGCCAACCTGAAATAATAGTTAGGTCTAGATAGGAACAAACACACTTCTCTATTTCTTCTTACACTTTTTCAAACTTCCACAGTTGCACTTTATATTGAATGTTTGGAAATATTTTCCATATGAAGACACATTAATGAAAAAGCAATATTTCTGAAAATTCAAAACAATGTGCTTCTGTGGAAGTTTTGAAGAAATGGTAAGTGTTAAAGTGTTTAAAGAAATGAAGAAAGAAGTGTGTTTTTTCCAGGCCTAACCTATCATTTAAGGTTGACGTCTTTCACTATCTTATTGTACATTTCAAAGCCATCATGCAATTATTCATTTTATTACTTATTTTTATAAAAATTTTAGTGTAAAGTTAATGTCCTTAAACACATGAGGGGTGAAACCATTTTAATTATTTTTTCTATTAACCCCTATTTTTTAGCGTTCTTTTTTAAAAGTGGTTTTTAATGTGTTATTTCTAATTTTAAAAACATTATTTCTATTTATTAACTTTTTTTCTAAAATAATTTATATTTATAAAAATGAATGGAATTCATATTTTAAGAACATGTGTTTTAGTATATTTTTAAATAAGAAATTTTAAATATTTTTTACTTATTTACATTTTAAATAAAAAAATATATACTCTTAAAATTTTAAAATTATGAATATATTATTATTATTAGCACCGCGTCTTACTACCCGTTCGGGTTATACGTACTTACGCTAGTGTGCAATGGTAGGATGATTGTGAGATGAAATGAAGGACCTACAGTTTAACGTGGAATCTGAACCACGGTGGAGATCCGGCATTCCTTACATTCACAAGATGTCTTGTCAGAGGTGAAGGAAGGGTTTGGCAAGCAAATAAATCTTTGCCAGGACCGAGGATTGAACCCCGGACGCCAGCAGAGAAGTCTGACACCTTACCCCTAGACCAACAGGTCAACCTATGAGCTCTAAAACTGCTTATTGGTGGTTCATAAACAATTATAGGATGAACTTAATTAGGCCCCAAAACTGTAGGTAATTTAACATTTAAATGAATCTTATAGTAAATGAATTAATTATAAGAAAGAATTACTAGTTGTATAGTATAATGTCAAGCTAAAGGACAGACCAAAACCTGTGTAGGTCCATTGTTATGAACATAAGCAAATATACCGTTTGGGAATCGGAATGGATAGAGGCAACTTGCCATCCCTTTATTTGTCCGAATGGTGTAGATCTTGTATTGAATCAACACTTACGAAAAATGTGTAAGCCTAGGAACGTTTCACTGTTAAAGTTCGCAAAAATTCATGCCACTTGCTAGCATCTCTGCCGAGTCTCAACAAACGACTGAATGAACTGGCAATGCCAACCGCATCAGCAACACAGCTAACACTTATCACTTAGAGGAATCAAAGCTTGCCAAATTATGACTATACTATAGGCCTATAATGTTAAATGTAGGTCCTTGTTACCCCCAAGATTAAAGAAGAGTTAAGGAATGATAGAAAACATTTTTAACGTCAACAATGTAGGAAAAAACCCATAAGCAAATTGTATTTTTTTTTACTTTATTATATTTAAATTTCCTCATGTTCATTTTTTTCCCTTCAAGATTTGGATTTGAGGGTCAAGGGTAAATTGGATTCGGAAAATTGTGGATTAGCCTCAACTCTATAGGAAGTATTTAATAATTCTAATGAGTAGAAGTACGTAAACAAGGATATTCAGGTTGATATAGTATGTTACATCAATCAATACATAGGCTACAGTTATTCAGCTAAATCCCAAAAATAAGAAATACACTCTGTAGAATAAACAAAATATAGCTTTGCAATACCTTAATGATATCTGCGAGTTCATCTTCTGCTTTCCTCAGGTCGAATGCCTTTTTGTAGAGGCGCCAGAAAGCCTGTAGAAAGTCGGGAGCAGCCATCTTGAAGTCTGGTTGCCCCATAAGTATACGACGAGTCTGCAGACCTAGCTGATGATCTTGGGATTGGTTAACCAACGTGATCATAAGACCTGATTGTGTTGGAACAACCTGCAATGATAGCAAAAGTTTTGACCTGAGGGTTAGTGAGTCATCAAGGAGACTAGAAGTTAAAGATGAGCATTAGATTGGTAAGAAAGTGGGAAATTAATAGATAAACACAATGTGGCTTTCACAATAAAAAAATATGAAGGCTCATCACGGTTGTCAATGAACAAAGAAATAGTTGTCGCCTCTTAGAAACAATCATTTGCTGCCTCACAATCATTGGACCTAGATTTTGTTTTAAATTATTGCTGTTTTTATAGGTACTAGTGGCTGCAGATTATTAAACCAAAATTTATTCTCAGCCTTTTATTGGAAAAGTTCTATAGTGGAACCTACATAATTAGAGCTTGAAGGTACCATGAAAACACTTAAATTATCCAAAAATTTGAATTAAATAAATTTCTTAAAACGAATGAAAAGAAACAGTTAAGTTTGAAACCAAGTTAAACACATTTATTTTACTTTTTTGGACACAATTTCTTTAAAAAGTCAGATTTTAATCTTTTTTCCTGATTTAAGTCTCTCAGTCATAGTGTATGGTTCTAATTGATTTATAGACTGGAAAATTGAATAATTTACATTGTTGTGACTTTCAAAACAACACCCAAGTTCTTAGATAAGGACCATGGCTTCTGCTGCCCTCAGATAAGCCTTTCCTGGACTACCTAGTATAGTTCGTTCACCGTAGGAATTGTTTTCTGAAAGGCCTTTTTCCTTACCAGAAATCTATTATATAGTAGGATATTGGAAGGAAAAAAGACCTTTCACAGAGTAATTCCTACCGTGAATGGAGTATAATTGTCCTCTTCATCACCAGATGCTCTATCCTCAGCCTGGATGTTATTGTTGAGAACTTTGCAACGATGTCTGCATCAATAACTTCACCACACACTGCTACATCTTCATCCACGCTGACAAAGTCAACATAGGAGATAGCAGGATCAGGATTAACTTCCTCACAGGTTTTAATAGCTGGGGCAGCTCCAGTCACAGTTTCTCTCTCATTTTCTTTCGAAAAATATCAAGCGAAATTTCTTAAGTAGACAAATCTCCAGCAAGAATTTTTCAACCAACCATCATCTGTAGAAATATTTTAGGTTCTTAATTATTGCTAGACCCATAGGTTAAATAACCGACGTCATATTTGGCGGTGGAAAAAATAACCTTTACAGTTTCCCAAAGGGGGAACTCTGTTATGAGCAATGCAATTGTCAATGAATAAAAGGATTATTTGATTTTGTTTGCTTAACTGTTCATCAATTTTTAGAAGCCACTTTTTAAACAGATCACCTGTCATATGTGCTTATCTATTGAATCGAATTGCACTGGCTCTGATTTTACATTTTTGAAGCAATGTGGGTTAGCCGATTTTCCAATCATTAACAGCGACAGCTTTTCAGAATCATCCAGTTTGCTTCAACTAACAGTGCTGTTCATCTTTACTAAGCTTTCCCCCACTGCACCGATCACCTTTAAATGCAAGAGTTTCATCAGGAGTGCAATTGATGTTAAAAATGTTTTTTGGTTTTATGTCCTGGATCATTTCTTTCAAGTCTTCCTTCCAATATTCAGCTGAACTACATAGCCACTCAAGAGGTTCGACCTTGACTAACTGAGTACAGAACTGTACGTGTAAACAAAGACATATAGGGGGCAGGGGGAGGAGTGGGAAGAAGTGTTACGACCACATTCCAAATTTGCCTCCCCAGTTTCCAAAAATAGAACACGGCGCCACAACTAGAAGTAGGAAAACAATACTGCACAGGACATTACAATTTATGAAAAAGTTTGAATTAACCAAAACCAAATTTGAATCATTAACAATTTTTGAACATTGTTTTAGTACAAAATTCACAGGACAGGATGACAAATTTGAATTAAAGACAATTTTGAAATATGCAAGTTCAAATTTATACAGGTTCTACTGTATATAATATCCTGCACTCGACTTTCTACTCAAAAGTTTAACTTGTCAAATATTATTAACTTTACATACATTTTGAGCTTTTGGTGTTTAATTTGAATCAAAACTTATATTTTTCCTCTTCACATCATGATGATAACTTTAAAATGACCCCTCTTCTCGTTCTATTTGTTGCTCCAAAACACTCAATTTAAAATCGAATTGCTATTACTTTTAACCAAAGAGAAATATTTTTTTGATATACAATTATTATACACAAATCATCGTATATATGGTGATGTAGGCAAAGACTGACTGTACAGATGGGCCACTGCCCACACAGAAGGAAAAGATGGAAAATTCGCTAGGAAATTTGGATTTTTGTTTTAGGCTAGGGTCATTCAATGCTAAATCAACAAATTTTAATAAAAAAATTAGCCACACCATTTTTGATTTTGATGAAATTTGGTAGGAGATCTGCACCAATCTTTTAGACTTCAAAACTATTTTTGTTATAATTTTAAAAACATACTCCTTGAGATAGAGGCTATTTTTTACATTACAGACAGGCAAAAAGTTTAATTTTAGGGTTATTTTCTAAAATCTGCATAAAGTTTACTTTAACTAGCAGGGATGACAGTTAGGGCTCATTTGAAAGCTCAAAGAATGAACTTTTTTTTAGTTTAGACGAAATTAGATTTGAGTTAAGGCTAAGCATAGTTTTTTAGGCATAAATTTTCATTTTTTAAATGGATTTATTCAGAATTTTGACTTGAAAAATATAATGAAGGATTTATAATAAAAGGCCAATATTTTTTCCTGTTACACTTACGTATGAGTAGTATGTGCAGAAAAAAAATTGAACTGTTACTCATAGGCCTTTAACCTAAAAAAATTGCTAGAATTTGAAATTTTTTCAAAAAATTGCTTTTTCGGAGCCCAAAAAAGTCACACGGGAGATGTGTTAAAAATTTCAAATTGCCAGGATAGAAAGCCCCTATAGAGTACTTTAAAACAAAAAATATTTCATCTTGTTATTTAAAGGGGTTCAGGTGCGACAATCCTTTTAAGTAACAACAAAACAACGCTCAATCACTATTGAAAACTGGGCTAAGCAGGCATAGACATATTTTTGCTGAAAATTAAAGTAGGCCTATAATTTTTTGGCAAAATTCAAATTTGATAGAATTAATGAATTACAAAAAAAATAATTCAATCTAAAAACAAAGCTTACCTTTTAAGGCACACTTAAGTGTTTTAAGTTTATCGCGTTGCCGTCTTTTTTCCTTAAGAAGAGTCGACAGGTGCTCATTCATCTTTGGTGTGATATTATGACCTTTTCCAGTAGCTGCCAAGAACAACTCACAGGATGTGAGAATACACAGAATATTATTTTTTTGGACCCATGTGTTGTAGTCACTGGTTGATTTTTTGAAAGATGTGCCAGGACCATGAGGATGGAAAAACTGTATTTGATATTCTTCTTCAGTATCATTAACTTTGATTTCAAGAACCTCGCCCAACCACCAATTCTCATCATACACACAACAGTTGTAATCCCTAAGCTTTGCCAGTAGGTCAGTCTGTTGTTGAACCTGAACTTCCTTACTGACTGCAACAATTATGAATTCTTCCGACAGGGATGTAATGCGGACGTAAAGAACACCTTGGCTAACAGGAATAAAACTATTATAAGATCTAGTTTGTGGTACGGGAATGGCAAGTTGGTACCTTGTCTGAAGTTGCAGTCCAACATCTTCAATGTCTTGTCTTGAACTAAAGAAAAACTATATTTTTATATTGTCCACACAATATTTGTACGATGTGACTTTTTACTGTCCTCTGAAGACTTGTCTTTCTTACAATCCTTTTAACTGTCCCACCAATTCCATCACATGGTCCCACCCTTGCCATGGCATGTGGCAAAAAAATGCCACTCGGCTTGAGCTCCAAAATCTTGTTCATGGTGACACAAATTTATGAATTCTTTTTTGTTGTATTGGGCAGCTGACTCATCAGAAAAGTAGAGCACTTTTTTCACGTGAGGAAGGGACGATTTTAAACTGCCCATCAGTATTTTTTGAAAGGTGAAGAAAGCTGTGGTGTTGTGTTCCAATGAATCGCTGATTACACAAAAACAACGGTTTCTTAACTCTCCATTTTCTTTGAAGTAACAACACAAAGGGGTGTACGTTGCCTGGTTACTCGACCAATGGTAGGATTGTACCTCGTCTTGTACTACAAAAGAAAATTTTTCAGAAAAGTCTCCCATTAGTATGCATTCTTCCTCTTGCATATTTGTCTTCTTTGTGTTGAAGAATTCCGCTTGTTTCTTTGCAATAAAATAATGGATGGACCTTAAGTTGCTCAAACCTTTCCACTAGCCTATCCAAGTAATCATCAAATGGAAGAACACAAGTAGACGGCTCACAACGGTCTATTGAAACCCACTGTTTGACTTTAAGTTCTGTTTCAACTTTTTCAAAATCTTCCCACCCTTCTTCCAGTACTGCGTGCAGCCCATAACTTTCCGGACAATCATTACACTTTGACAACATGCACAAGTCATTATCAATATTGCAGACCATATAGGTAAGGAGATGTTTGTAGTCCATTCCTACTTTTATGGCTCCAAGCATCAATTTTACATTCTGGTGTATGATACACACACAGACGGAATGCATGCCTGATGCACCAGTTAACACGCAGATGTTGGGTCAGTTCTGCAAACTTGGAAAACCCTATTTTCATGTTTGGGTACATTTTTTAAAAGAACATGTGTAAAATTCCTTAAGATTACATAAAATTAATTAATTATCCTTTCTGCTTAGCCCCGTTTTCAATAGTGATTGAGCGTTGTTTTGTTGTTACTTCAAAGGATAGTGGCACCTCAACCCCTTGAAGTAACAAGATGAAATATTTTTTGTTTTAAAGTACACTATAGGTGCTTTATATCCTGGCAATTTCAAATTTTTAACACATGTCCCACATGACTTTTTTGGACTCTGATAAAGCAAATTTTTTTAAATTTTCCAAATTATAACAATTTTTTTAGGTTGAAGGACTATCAGTAACAGTTCAATTTCTTTTCTGCACATACTACTCATACATAAGTGTAACAGAAAAATATATTGGCCTGTTACTATAAATCCTTCATTATATTTTTAAGCCCGAATTCCGAGAAAATCAGTTTAAAAAATGAAAATTTAAGCTTAAAAAACTATGCTTAGCCTTAGCTCAAATCTAATTTCATCTAAACTAAAAAAAAGTTCATTCTTTAAGCTTTCAAATGAGCCCTAGCTGCTACCCCTGCTAGTTCAAATAAACCTAATGCAGATTTTAGAAAATAACCCCAAAATGGTATTTTTTGCTTGTTCATGGTGTAAAAAATAGCCTATATCTCAAGGAGTAATTTTTTTTAATAAAAAAAAATTGTTTTGGAGTCTAAAAGATTGTTACAAATCACCTACCAAATTTCATCAAAATCAAAAATGGTGTGGCAAAGCCCATTTGTTGATTTAACATGGAATGACCCGCTACTATTTTTACCATATCCTGGGCCCCTAACCTTTCAAAATTAGAGTTCATTTGTCAAAATCAGTTAAGCCGTTTTCTGGTTATTTTAATTGCCATAAATAAGCTTATCAAATTAGAGTGAAAGAGGGTGAGAAAGTGTGTGTGTGTGTGTGTGTGTGTGTGTGTGAGAAAGACTGTGTGTGTGTGTGTGTGTGTGAGAGAGAGAAGATAGATGGGGTACACAAAACATTACTTTGAAACATTATTCATTCAAAATCAAATGGTAACATGAAAACACAATTTAACTTAATTACATTGAAATGTTATTTGATAAAATTAACAATAAAACTTATACTTGGATAATAAGATAGATGAGATACACAAATATTACTGTGAAATATTATCTACATACACTCAAAATTATGTGGTAGCTATGAAACATAACTTAAACTACTTGCATTGTGATAATATTTGGAAAGATGAACAACAAAACCCATACTTAAAGACATTTTAAGATATTGTTACCCATTTTTGAAATTATAATACATAAATCTACCTAACATAAAATATATGTTTGCAAAATTGACTACTTACACTTTTAATTTGAAAATTATAGAAAATATTGTTGATTTAAATGTGAATTAATAATAACATGCCAACAACAATAAATGTTCACCTAGTCTAAGAAATTAATTACTTCAATCAAAGTAAATAGGTAAAATATGTGCTAGGATCAGCTATTATAATGGTCATTGTGATAAAAATTAAATACACAAAAATAAAGAAGAAAAGGTATCAATGCAAACAAAATTATATATTCTTAACCTACTATCATTGGTTTGTTTAGTATTTATACATTTTTGCCATGATTATTATATTTGTTGCAATGTACAACTTAATATATGAGGAGGGACCCAAAAGAAACAGGATTTTTTCTCTAAAAAATCAACTTATTAAGTTTTTTACTTAACTGAATGTAAGTATTATAATCAAAAATGTAATTACTTAGTTAGGATTTATAGTTTATATATAAGCTAAAAAATAAATGTTAACAAAATCGGAGATGAAAAGCCAGAAAAAATGTACCAATGTAGGAAAGTAAATAGCTCACGTTTATCCTATTTTATAGGATTTATATAAATATTAGAGATTTAAATTCAATATAGGGATCTAGCCCATTTCTCAATTTAAATAATCACTTTCCCAGTTACTCTTTAAAAAGTTTAAACTCCTCTTATAGTCAGGGAAGTTTTGTTTTCAGTTAAATTTAAGAGTAAAACATTTTAAAAGAGGTTTGTCAAAACACAAGAATCTGATGTTTGTACAAACAAATAGCCAAGTCAGATAAGATCAAAGCTTCAATAATTATCATGAATTGGCTCTAATAAGAGGAATCCTAAGGACTCAACCCTTATGAGCCTTGTCATTCTCGGATTTTCATCACACTTGGTCTTAAAAATCAAATCATCTATCCAAAATATCAAACAACTAAAGGGATTTTGTTTGGCTGATTAGCACTAATATAAAAGTAAGCTTAGAAGGGGAATTTCCATAACTCAAAAATTCTTTATTAGTGAAAATGTTTCTAGTTAAAGCTTAACCAAACCATTCTAATCAAATGCTATTAACATACAGAGCTTTTGCAAGTGAATTGAATTTTTTTGGTCCGCAAAATATATAAAATTATTTTGTGTTACTAGTATATATACATTGAGGTTATTAAATTTATAAATGTGTAATTTAATTCTTTAAGACTACTATAATATATAAGAAATATGTATACTTCATAAAAAATATTTTCAGGCTGTGGCCAAGTCCGCTTAGTAAAATACCTCCCTCTCCCTCTGCCCTTCCACCATTCCTCCTACACTCAGCCACTCTCCTCCTATCACTTGCACACTTGCTGCTTTTTGTTCATCCCATCTCTTCCTTGGTCTCCCTTGTGATATCTTTCTTACATACCTTATATCCATTAATTTTCTTGGAATATTCTCTTCCATCCGCATTACGTGTCCATACCATCTCATCCTTGCTTCCTCAACTATCATTTACTTCCTATACTTCAACTCTTGAGCTTACATCTTCATTTCTAATCCTATCTTGTGGTGACAGCTAGCATACTCCTCAAAAACTTCATTTCCAAGGCCTTCACTTTACTTGCTTCTCTTGTATCCATAGTCCAAGTTTCCACTGCATACGTAGCTATGGGTATGAAGTATGCTCTATACAACAGTTTCTTTCACTTCAGGGGCACTTCTCTTTTACATAGTAGGTCTCTTATACATCTGTAGAATACCTCTCCCTGATGCCCTCGTCTTACTATATCTTCTCTGCTGCCCCCTTTTGCCTCAATCATACACTACCAAGATACTTTAAGCTCTTTGCTTCTTTAAAATCTACTTCATCCAGTTGTATCACCTTTCTTGGCTTTGTCCTCACCCCCACTTTACTTTTCACCATACTTAATTTCATTCCACACTTTTCACCTCCTCATTCCATTCTTGTCATGTCGCTGTTCCTGTCTTCCTCTTCCTTCCCCCCCACCCCCCCCCCCCC